>CM077164.1:67201116-67429410 GCA_039583875.1 Platanthera guangdongensis
TTTTATGTGAATCGAGACGGCTCGCAGCAATCGGCCTTTGTGGTGGATGACCTTCAGGGCGTGAAGGATCACCGCAAACGGCGGTTCTGGGCCTAAACCCCCGGTGTTGAAAAGTAAAAAAAGGGGTCTTACAGAGAAGGGGGCCTTTCAGCTTCATGTTCCTTATGTTCTTGGTGCAGCACTGCTGTTGTTGTTGTTGATGTTTCTCTGCCTGAAGATGGTGGCCTTGGCTGACTACCACCAGAAGATCTCCCTGTTTGCTCTGATAAGTTTGAATATGGGCAGATCTCTGAGGGCCAGAGCCAGAGGCACCTGCTGCTGGAGGAGGAGAGGGAGGAGATCCTTCTATATCTATGAACTGGGGGAGGAGATATCTCCTACTCCTCTTCTTCTCTTTTTGCTGGTTCTTTGATAGCCACATCCATGCAGACATCCCTTTGTAAGGAGCAACATTTGTGCAGAATATAGTATGGAGTGTCTGCAGTGGGATTAGGCTTGGGAGCAGGAGGAGGAGGAGCCTTCCTTTTCTTAAAAGCAACTTCTTTTCTTTTTAGCAGCCTCCTCATCTGATTCATCATCATCATCATCATCAGAACCTGAACTCTGAGATTGTCATACAGAGCATTCAACTTCCTCAGGGTTTCATCAGGAATGATAAGAGGTTTTTCTTGAGGGGGGATAGAAGGTTCAGAGGGTGAGGGTTCAACAGCAGTAGAGACAGAGCTTTCAGCTGCTGCCTTGTTCTCTTCTTCAATGTCGGCCAGAATGAGCTCATCCAGATCAGCATGGGAGAATCATCCATGATAAAATCTGGGACAGAGCAGATTTTGGAATAGACACAGGAATTGGAACAGCAGTATAGCAGCAAAGGTGTCACAAAGTTGCTTGGCAACTGCTGGACTAGCTGGAGAGGTATACTGGACAATAGCCAAATATGGTTTAGCAACCTCTGCTTTGAAGGAAACTTCATATATACAGAATCAAAGGTATGAAGTAACTCAGATAAATTAACTGTGGGATTTATAGGAAAATCACCAGCATTGTTATTGTATCTACTGACTCATCAAAGCTAATGTCAGTGTCCATAAAATGAATAAAATCTATAGTTGTATCTGCAACTGCAACTTATTATCAAGCATTGTATCAACTGTATCTGTATTATCAAAAACTGTATCTGCAGTATCATTGTATTGTCAAAACTGTATCAACCTCTGCAGCTGCTGCACCAGCTTCATCATGGAGCATCTCCCCTGCCTGGGTTCAGAGAACCTGGAGCCAGCCCCTGAATGAAGAGGGCAGCAGAAAGGGCTGTGATTTGTGCAGATAAAGAATTAATGGAATTCACCAAGGTGTAATGGCCTCTGTGATGATGATTGAATGAGAGGAGTCAGAAGAGAGATGATGGAGGGAATGGTGGAAGAGTCCAGAAGTGGAGAAAGATGGTGGAGGGAATAGAAGCAGAGGAGGAAGGAAGAATATGTGGAGGGATAATGGATGGAGAACAGTTTGTGGTTCAGTGGGTATGGTGTAGGATGGAATAGTGGATAGGTGTGGGAAGAGGGGATTGAGGAGGTGAGGGAATATGGGTGCAGTGGGGGAAACTGGAGGTGTAGGGATATGTGCAAGATCAAGCGGTGGAGATTGATGTTGAGGTGGAGTCAATTGAGGTGCAGGAGGAGTCAATTGGTAGGTGGAATGGCCTCTTCAGTGTCAGGGTGGGAGTGACCTTGACGGTCCTTGTGCTCTCAGAAGCGTTGATGGAGGAGGAGGAAACCCTTGGAGGTTTGGTGATTGTCCTCTCTCCATCGGCCAAACAAGGCGCAGGTGAGGCGCTTGCTGGCATGATGAATGTTCGGGGAGACCAAACATTCACTGGCTTTTCCTGAGGAAAATCCCCAGGATTTCTGCCGTAGCAGACTTCCTTCTTGCTTGTTTTCTTCTTGATTAGGTCAAAGAAGACCATGCCCAGTCGACCTGTCGTTTTTTGAGCACTGCGCACATAATCAGGAATTGATGGCGAGTGATATAGTCATGTGCCGAGTGCTTGCCCATCAGAATTTTTCCTACAATGTCGCCAAAAATTGATAGGCGGCAGACAGTTGCTTCTTCAGAAGCTTATTAGGGTTGCTGCCAGTAGAAACCCATTACCTTCAACATATCAGAATATTCTTCAGCGTCCATTTCCAAGTTATCTTCACCATTGATCAGTCCAAAAATTTCAGAAAGTACTGCTGGAGACAGGGAAACGGCAGTGTTTTCCAATATGTCCTGTCAGATTTCCGTCTTCAGAAACGTTGCAGTGTACACCCATTCTCTTATCTCGGTTGAGTGTAGCTTGATGCTGCGAGTCATGAAATCCTTGAGATGCAATTTTTCAAGTAATTCCATGATATAAAGAAAGATTGGATCTGAATGTTGGAAAGACTCAAAATCCATGGAGAATGCTGCATCAAACTTCATCGCCGCAAGTGCTCCTGGAGGAATCGCCATTGATGACCTGCAAAGAAAATCACAGAGAAAACGGCGATCAAGAGCAAAGGAACTGAAAGCGCGGGACGGAGGTCGAAGAAAACCTAGATATAAGATTTTCAGAATATGAATCGACAAGCTCCGTTCCACGAAAAGAGACAGTTCTTCGAACTGAGGTCGACGAAATAAGTTAGAGGTGAGTAGTTCGTCGAACTCATTTAGAAGAATTGAAAACAGTTCATCGAACGTCATTCGACGAAATGGTTCTGAAGCAAGGTTCGTCAATCTCCGGTCGACGAAAATTGTTTCCACACAGAGAATTCGTCGATCTCTGTTCGATGAGAATCTCTCAAACTTTCCCTAATTCGTCGAACTCCGTTCGACGAACTCTGGAAAATTCGTCGAATGCAGACAGAAATTAATTTAACTCTTCTCCATTAATCATTCCCAGTTGATTTATAAAGAACAGATGGGTTTTCTCATCTAAAGGTTTGGTGAAATTATCTGCTCTCTATAAATCAGTAGGAATATGAATCAAGTTAATCTTCTTTTTGTCTACATTATCTCTAATGAAATGATGACTTATTTCAATATGTTTAGTCCTAGAATGATGAACTGGATTCTAAGCTATAGCAATAGCACTTGTATTATCACAAAATAAGGTTGAATTATTTAAGTTGATACCATAATCTAGGAGCTGGTTTTGTATCCATAGCATCTGTGAACAGCAACTGCCAGCAGCCATATACTCTGCCTCAGCAGTTGATGTAGACACAGATGTCTGCTTTTTGCAAAACCAAGAGACAAGTCTCATACCCAGGAACTGGCAAGTTCCAGAGGTACTTTTTCCTGTCTACTCTACCTTCATCCAGCATATTCAGCATCTGAGTATCCAGTTAACTCAAATTCTGACTCTGCAGGATACCAGAGTCCTAAACTAGGACAACTCTTTATATATCTCAAAATCCTTTTTAGAAAAATAAGATGAGATTCTTTAGGATTCACTTGGAATCTAGCACAAAGGCATGTGACAAACATTTTGTCAGGCCTGCTAGCTGTTAAGTATAATAGGGATCCAACAATTGTCCTATAATGTTTCTGATCTACAGGTTTCCCTGTTTGCATCAGAATCCACAACAGCATTGTAGCCATAGGTGTTTTCATTCCTGAAGCATCACCCATCCCAAACTTTTTAATAAGCTCTTTAGCATACTTAGATTGGAGAGGAAGATACCATCAGGGAGCTGCTTCACTTGGAGTCCAAGGAAGTAGGAAAGCTCACCCATGCTACTCATCTCAAATTTGGAATGCATGAGGTCAGCAAACCTCTTGCACAATTTGGGATCAGTAGACCCAAAAAATAATGTCATCCACATATATTTGTACCAATAAGATTTGATCCTTATGATGTCTAGTGAAAAGAGGTTTTATCTATGGTTCCTCTTGTAAATTTATGCTCTAAGAAAAGCTAGCTAGGTCTCATACCAAGCTCTTGGAGCTTGCTTTAAACCATAGAGAGTTTTATGCAATTTGTAAACATAAAGGGTTGAGTTAGAGAGATAAAACCGGAGGTTATTCTACATAAACCTCTTCTTGAAGTACACCATTCAGAAAGGCACTCTTAACATCCATATGGAATACTTTGAACTTTTTGTAGGCTGCATAGGAAAAGGAATATTCTAATGCCTCCAACCTTGCAACAGGGGCAAAGGTTTGGTCATAGTCTATTCCTTCCTCTTGCTATAGCCTTGAGCAACAAGTCTAGCCTTGTTTCTTACTATGTTCCCTTGTGCATCCAATTTGTTCCTATAGACCCATTTGGTTCCAATAACTGGTAGTTATGGGGTCTTGGAACCAAATCCAAACTCTACATCTCTCAAATTGATTAGTTCCTCTTGCATTGCAAGAATCCAGTGGGGATCTTGCTCAGCTTCATGGATGGTGAGAGGTTCAATTTAAGAGAGAAAACAGGCATGCATCAAGTCTTGATTGAGCTGATGTCTTGTCTGTACACCAACTGAAATGTCTCCAATCACTTGAGATCTGGGGTGATCTCTAAGTGTGACAAGATCAGTTGGTGGAGTTGGTTGAGCAACAGCTTCTGTAAATAATTCCTCTTGAGGAATGTACTGGCTGTTGATGGAAGTTCAGTTACTTCCTCTTGTACTTCTTCTTCACTATCTTCAGCAGCCTGTGGAGTGGGATGAGTTGGAACCTCTTGGTAAGGTTTAGTCCATCCATAGGCTCACACAGTGGTGAAACCTGCAAAAAAACTATTGGTAGAAATGTCTTTCTCCTTATAAGACATGTTAGCTTCATCAAAAGACACATGGACAGATTCTTCAATTTTAAGGGATGATTTGTTGAAAACCCTATAGGCCTTGCTTACTTGAGAATATCCTAGAAAGATCCCTTCTCAGCCTTAGCCTCAAATTTTCTAATGTATCTTTTGTTATTAGTGTGGATGTAACATATGCAACCAAAAACTTTAAAGTAAGTGATTTTAGGTTTCTTTTCTTTAAGTAATTCATAGGGGGTCTTATGTTTTAGTTTATGTATAAGACATCTGTTCAGGACATAGTTAGCTGTGTTTACAGCTTCTGCCCAAAAGGACAGAGACATGTAAGCATCTGCTAATAATGTACCTGCAGCTTCAATGAGTGTCCTATTTTTCCTTTCAACAACCCTATTTTGTTGGGGAGTTCTAGGAGCTGAGAAGCACTTCCTGATACCTTCCTTCTCACAGAACTCATGCATAAGAAGAGACTCAAACTCTGTGCCATGATCACTTCTGATCAATGCAACATGAGTAGAGAACTCAATCTGTATGGTCCTGAGAAAATCTGTAAGAACTTTGAATGTATCTGACTTAGCTCTCAGAAAGGCTACCCAACTGAATCTGGAGAAATCATCAACAATGACTAAGGTGTAAGACTTCCCTCCTAGGCTTTGTACTGCAATGGGTCCAAAAAGATCCACATGAAGCAGATACAATATCCTAGGTGAACCACTTTTATTAATGGATTTGAAACTAGTTTTAGTTTGCTTGCCTAGTTGACAAGCCCTGCATGGGCTTTCCTTCTTGTAGGGACCAGAAGGTAAACCTCTAACAAGATTGTCTTTAGATAACCTAGATATGTTCTTAAGGTTTACATGTCCTAGCCTTTTGTGCCATAACTCATTTTGGTTACTAGTGATATTGAGTAAACAAATATCAGTTGTGGCAGAAATGAAATCTACTAAATATATGTTTCCTTGTCTAAGTCCAATTAAAACAGTTTGGTTTTTATCATTTATAATAGAGCAAGAGGTAGAGTTGAAATGTACCTGATAACCTTCATCACATAATTGACTTATGGATATAAGGTTATGTTTAAGTCCTATTACATATGTCACCTTTTTGAAGGTCACTGCTCCAATGCTTACTCTTCCATATCCTTCTGACTGACCACTCTTTGAGTCTTCAAATATCACCTTTGGACCTAGCTTGGACTTATAGCTGGAGAGATTTGCTTTGCTGTCAGTCATGTGCTTGGAGCAGCCACTGTCCAGGTACCAGGTCTGACTTAACCTTGGACAGCTCTTCACCTGTACCTGCATTAAAAAATAAAGCTCAATTTTTCTTGACCCAGGTTACCTTGGGTCCTTGGTTTGGCTGAAAAGTAAAACTAGAAATGACTGATAAGGCAGGTTGAGACTTATACCCTAGAGGGTGATATCTCCTAGGTGGGATTATCCAATCAGCTACTGGATTAAATGTCTTGTTAGCGGCTTTAAAATTTCTATAGGAGAAATGATTTATATTTGGTCGTTCTGGGATCGACGAATTCTTGTGAGTTCGTCGACCAGAGTTCGACGAATGGGGATGAGATCGTCGACCTCCACTCAGAGAATGACCATGGTCATTTTCTGCGTCCCACGTTCGTCGACCTCTACTCGACGAACCATACACAATTCGTCGATCGCAGTTGGACGAATATTTATTTCTGAAGTTTGCGTTCAGCGTTCGTCGATCGGGGTTCGACGAACTTACAGGATTTCGTCGATCTGAGTTCGACGAATTCTGCTGAACTTGGTTTTTAACAGCTTCCTTTTGTTTTCTGTTTCTATTATTTAGGGGATTTGACTTGTTTTCTGACATGGGTTTTTCAATTAGTTTCTCTTTACCCTTAGCAGTGATAAACTTTATGGGAGTAGAAAGTATATTCTTCTTTATTATGGGGGGTAAACTTGATGAAGCACCCAAGCCCAGCCTGCCATTTAATCTGACATTTACTGTGCTTGTGATATCCATCAGCTTGAGGCTTCTCCCATTGAGAGATTGCCCAAGTTGTTTTGCCTCACATAATTCAGATTTTAACTTGATTATTTGTTCATTAGCTAGTGACAATTGATCAGTTAGTTTTCTATTTTATGTGCTGACAGATTCAAGGTTTTCTAGTCTAGTCCTCAAGGTTTTTATTTCTTTCTCTGAGTTTATTAGATCCATGTACATAGTTTTAAATTCTACTTTAAATAAGTCAGAATTGAAATCAAAACTAGAAATCACCTGATCAGCCTCTGAGTTTGAGGCACCTTCATCTTCAGAATCCTCTTCTGATCCACAGTTGCTTCTGGAGGCATCTATTGCCATTAGGCACACCTCCTTGGATCTGGCTTCTTCCTCTTCTTCACTGGAGCTAGAGGAGGATGTTTCCTCTTCTGTGTCACTCCAGGACTCAACAACAAATCCTTTGTCTTTCCTTTTATATTTGTTGGAGGAGGGTCTGCTGCTTTGTTTTCTTCTGGAATCCTTGTCCCTGCCCTTGTCCTTTTTCTGATTCTCTGGGCATTCTGAAATATAGTTCCCAGGCTTTCTGCATCCAAAACACACAACCTCCTTAGTTGGTGTCTTGTCATATTTGGGCTTATCATCCTGCCTGGATGATTTTCTTCTAAATTCCTTTCTTGTCATTTTGTAGAATCTTTTGGCAAAAAGACTCATTAACTCTTCATTGGATGTAGATGTTTCATTGTCTTCAGAAGCTTTGAAGGCCAAGCTGTGCTCCTTCCTAACTGGGGTAGTTGCCTTCTGTTCTGCTGCCTCTCTTGATTTGACAAGCTGCTCATATGACTTCAGCTTGCCTAACAGAGATTCTGCTGAAATCTCATTGAGGCTTCTGGCTTCTTTGATTGGCCAGATTCTGGAATCCCATGAACTGGGGAAACACATCAGTATCTTGTCATTCACCTCAGTTAAGGTGATGTCCTTGTCAAGAGTCCTGAGTTCACTGATGATTCAACTTAATCTATTGTATATCTCAGCCACAGATTCTGTCTCATCCTTTTTGAAATTCTCATAGAGAGAAATGAGACTGGATCTCATATCCTTTCTTTCATTAGCTGAGCTTGCTACCATTTGGTTGAGAGAGTCCCAAATGGCCTTGGCTGAGGTACACTCAGCCACCTTCTGAAATATGTCATCTGACATTGTTTGGGCCAGAATATTCATAGCCTTTGTATCAGCCATCTTGGCTTTCTTATAGGCTTCAGTATTGTCTGGAGGTGGTAATGCACTCAGATTAGTTGATGTGCTGGCAAAAGTTGCAGGAGCTGGAGGAACACCTGTTGAAATGACAAAAAAAATATCCTCATCAATGGAGTTCATATATAATCTAATTCTTGCCTTCCAGATGGCAAACTTATTAAGATTGCACACTGGAGGTCTGATGCTTGTGTAATCCTTGTTTTGGGCCATGTCTGTGAGAAGGATAAGTCCAATAACAGAGTAAAAACAAACAGATCTAACTAAGGGATATTTGGGTTCAGGTGTTAGCCTGTACAACCAATCAGGTATGGTATGTTAACCAACCTGCAAGGTCTGGTAATTTAACCAACCTCGCTCTGATACCAATTGAAAGTTCAGGAGGTATGCTTGATACCACCTGAAGGTGTTAGTTAGATCAGATATACTCTAGAGGGGGGTGAATAGAGTATGTTGGTGATTTTAAAACTTTTACAACTGTTGTTGTATTTTAGGTGTGTGTGCAGGGAAGCAAATACAATAAACCAAGATGCAGCAACTATCTAATCACAGCACATTCACAGAGCAAGGCCAGAAAACAAAAAGAAAAGAAAGCAACCAGACGACACAAGAATTTTATAGTGGTTCCCCAAATCTGGGTAGTCCACTCTTCTACCACCCTGCTAGGAATCCACTGCAGGAAGGGGTTGATCAGGTGTCCTGGAACCAATGGGGTTTTGATCAGGTTCCCAAAAACCAAACCCTCAAGTCTTTTGGAGGGAGACTTGCAACCAGAATAATTTTGAAGGGAATTAAAACCCTGTACAGAGGTGGAGTGAGAGGGTGATGAGGTCTTCTCTTTCTCAAGTCAAATGAGAAGACTTGTGGATTGTTGTTTAGCAGCTTTGCTCCCCCTGAGATGTAGAATGAATCAGGAAGAATGCTGGAGCACTGCTTCAGGGTGATAGGTCTTCAAAGACCTAGATTTCCTGGTCCAGAGAAAGTCTCCAGGAACTTCTTGTAACTGATATGAATGTATTGTCTTTGAAGTTATCCTGAGTAAAAGCAGATGAAGAAGACTCTTGATATTGATGTAGTGTTCTTCTTCTTCTTCTTCTTGATCAGTTTCTCTCTGGGCCATGAATGAATTCCTTTTTCTGTGTTGTCTGAATCACTGTCTGTCTTTTTTTGTTGTATATCTCTCCCTGTATTACTCACTCTTTCTGTATATCTCAATGCCTCATAAGAAACATTCAAATTTTGAATATAGAGCAGTAATGACAGATGGCCTGGAAAGGAAGCAGCAATTAATTATTTCCCCAACTATTTCCATGGAAAAATGACATGTAATAATCCAGGATTAACTTCGCATTCTAACGGTAGTATTCTGGGAAGAACTGCCATTAAATGTTCAGGAATCGGCGCCATGGAATGAGACGGGAACGGAAGAAGACCTAGTCTGGAGTCGTCGACCGAAGAACATAATTCGTCGAACTGAGTTTTGAGTTCGTCGAGTTGAGCCTGAGTTCGTCGAGCTAAGCTGAGTTCGTCGAGCTGAGCTGAGTTCGTCGAGCTGACAGTCTTCATTCGTTGAACAGACAATCTTCAATATCAGACAATCTTTATTCGTTGAGCAGAGAACTAAATTCGTCGAGCTGAGAACTGAAGTCGTCGACCTGAGAATCTGAGAACTTGAGGTCCAAGTTTGTCGAGCTCAGAAAGTAATTCGTCGACCAAAGCTTCAAGTTGGACTTAGAGAAATTCTGAAGTAGTCCTGATAATGCTTGAAGTAGAATCCCGGTGTTCGTCGAACAAAGAACATAGTTCGTCGAGCTCAGCACTACGAATTGTCTCACGATCGTCGAGTGCAGAACTCCCTTCGTCGAGCTGAGTTCGACGAACGTCGAACTCATTTCACTTAGTCTGAAAAACTGATAGATCTGGAGTTCCTGATGGTCTTGAGGAAGGCTGGTCCATCTGAAGTTGAGATAGAGGACTGTCCTAGACTCTAAGACATAAACTTGATCCAGACTATACATGATGGGTCACATCCTAAGTTAGTGGACCTAGCCCAAATCAACTAGGGATCCAACAGAACATGAATGGATTCTTCTACAACCAATGTCCGTTTATTGTAGACCCTATAGACACGACTTATGGAGGAATATCCTAAAAATGCCTAGGTCAGGTTTATCATCAAATTTTCCTAAGTCATCCTTAGTGTTAAGAATGTAACACAGCCAGCCAAATACTTGAAAATAGGACACAGTCGACTTTCTTTCATAATATAGCTCATAAGGGGTGCGCTTAAGAATAGGGCAAAGCATGATCCGATTCATCACATAACATGCTGTGTTGATCGCTTCAGCCCAAAAATATTGAGGCAAGCCAAACTCGACAAGCAATTTTTGAAGCATTCTATTCTTCCTTTTGACTATATCGTTTTGTTGTGGAGTTCAGGGGGCAGAATATTCGTGTCGAATTCCTAGGTTGTTATAGAAATTAGTAAAATTTTCATTCTCAAATTCTCCCCCATGATCAGACCAATGCATTTTATTTTTAGTTCCATTTTATTTTGCAATCTAGCGCTCATATTAGAAAATTCAAGAAATGCATTAGATTTATTAACAATAAAAATAGTCCAACAAAAACGTGAATAGTCGTCAATAAGAACAAAAGTATATCATTTTCCTCCTAGACTACAAGTGCTCAAAGGACCAAATAGATCCATATGAATTAGTTATAGTGGTCTAGACGAGGAAATATCATTTTTTGCTTTTAAAAGAAGATTTTACAAATTTTCCCTTATAGCAAGGAGCACATAATGAAGTCAAACTACCACTCAACTTTGGAAGTCCACAGATTAATTTTTGTTTCAATAGTTTGACTATTAGTTTACTCCTGAAATGACCGAGTCTCCTAAGCCAAAGCTTTAAATCTTCATTTTTAGAAACAAAGCATTTCAAATTAGAAGTAGATAATCCCTCAAATCTAGCAGTATAGACGTTATGATTTCTATGTGCAGTAAGCAATACAGTGTTTGTTTTAGCATCTAAAATATTGTAAGTATTCGTGGATATTTCAAACAACACATTCAAGCCATTATCACAAAGTTGACAAACAAATAATAGATTGTGCTTTAAGCCATCAACAAACAATACATTTGAAATAGAAAATGCTTTGTTACCTATGGTGCCGACACCAAAAATGCGTCATTTGTTGTTTTCACCAAAAGTCACCATGCCTCCTTCTTCATCTTCAGGCTAATGAACTTGTCTTTTTCTCCTGTCATGTGCTTAGAACACCCAGAGTTCAAGTACTACACGTTCTCTCCATCCTTAGCCTGCCAACATACCTAGAAAGAGGATGAGGGTAAAGATCTGGTTACCCAAGTTGTTCCACCCATAGTGTAGGTTGTCGACTTTGGCATCCAGACTTGAGTAATTTTATTTACTCATCTCTTCAAGCAAGTGTCAGAAGTGTGACCAAACTTATTACATTTAGTACACTTCACATAGGCGGTGGATATTGTCTTTTCCGTTGTACTGGGGCTCCGGCTAGAAGATGGATATAGGCTTCCAGTTTTATTATGATTATATTATTTATGATTTAAAAGCTTCTGAAATGGCTTTACTAAAGACGAGCTATCGCCGACGGTAGGGATATCGTTGGGCGGTAGCTCACATTGTTTATATCCAAGCCCGAATTTACCAAATCCCTAACACTAAAACCCAACAACATATTAAGAGATTTTTCGCCTATTCCAAATCTCTGGATGACAAGGTTCAGGTCACAGATCCTTGCTTTCAAGGCAGTGTTTTCTATTATGAGCATCACTCATCGATATGTGAACAGCTTTTTACCTTCTTCTACTTTTGCAGGAGACATTTGAACCTTTTTCTCCAAGCCCTTTTTCTGATTAGTGAGATTTTTTATTTCGAGGAAGTCTTGGAGAGGCTTTCTTTTAGCTCATTGATCGTCGCCACCAAGTGAGAGCACTCTTGGCACTCAATCTTGTCTTTGCCATATTTGATCACTTTATTAGTTAATTTTTCCAAGTGTTTCTTCATTTTTATGTTTTCAGATTTAAAAAACTTTTTCTCAAGAAGCACATCATCAAGCTTATTACATAATTGCTCATAAATTTCATATAGTTCATCATAGGAAGGAGGAATTACCTCAGTGTCACTCTGAACACTGGATTCACTGTCAGATTCACTGTGATGTTTCTCGATGAGGAACAGATTTTCCTCGTCTTCACTACTTAAGACGGATGTGCTTGACTCGTCAGAACCAGCATCGTCCCACATTGACACCTTTAGCACTTTCTTCTTTCCCTTGTCCCAGCTTTGTCTCTCTGTTTCCTCTTTTTGGAAATTTGGACACTCTCTCTTTATATACCCAGATTTGTGACAGTGGTAGCACTCAGGTATAAATTTTTCTTCGTCACTCTCCGCCCCCTTCGACGGTTTGATCCATCTGCTCTTCTCTTCTGCACCTTTCTTCAGAAATTTTCTAAATTTCCCTTGCCTCTTGAGATTCTTCATGAATCTTCTAAATTCTTGAATATAGAGGCTCTTTTCGTCTTCATCTTCATCATCAGACTCTTCCACAACCTTCTTTTCCTTTGCTGCTTTCAGTGCAAGCTCCTTCAATTCCATGGGATACTCCTCGCCTTGTATTTTCAGGTCAAGATCACGGGTCTTCAGGTTCTCATTGAGACTTTATATCTCCAGGGTGCTGTTGGGTATCGTATCCACAACGTACCTGATTTGAAGAAGCCCCTGAACAAGCTAAGGTAAATAGACAATGTATTTGATAAAATCTTTTAAGTTGTGCTTGCAGTTATTCCACGCTAAGTGCACTCCAATGTCAGGGTGCAGTAGGTCAATATACACGGGTCTGCACGATGTAATCCCTCGTTGAGCAGATCAGTGTGTTGGCCTACGTGTATTCTCTCTATTGGAGTGTACTTATTTTCAAGTACAGGGCTGTGATAATGCAAGAGCAGACAAGGAGCAAGGATGGGTCAAGGAGCAGCTCATAGGCGGAAAGACGAAAAATCATCCAAGTATTATTCGACGAGAATCACCAAGTGATTCTCGCCGATTCGGGGAGAATCACTAGTGATTCTCGCCGAATCGTCGAGAATCACTGGTTGATTCTCGCCGTCTCTATCCGGCTACATCAAAGCGTGCAAATCTGGCGCTAAGTCGTAATCGTCGAGAATCATCAAGTGATTCGGCGAGAATCACTAGTGATTCTCGCCGAATCGTCGAGAATCACCGGCTGATTCTCGCTGACTCGTCGAGAATCACCTTCGATTCTCACCGAATTTGACTTGGGCAATTTTCTGGATACCACTGGACCGGATCAAATGTTAAGGCTCTGTTTTGAACCGGTATTAGGGTTTCTTCAGGTGGGACCCATAACGGTCATAAAGGAGTATTCTACCGTATAAATACACGCGTATTTTGAACAGTAAATAGACACAGAAAAAGACGAAGCCGGGCCGCCGACCTTGACCTAGATCGCGATACCTGCTCCGCCGCCGTCGCCGCTCGTGCTAGTTGTTCGCAGCATTTGATCGTGGTTCTTCCAGATCTTCCGGTGACAGAAGCTTAGCCAAGCACAGCGTCTCACGCGTCTAACCAGAGATCCTTTGTCTCTTGATTCGTTGATCGGGAAAACCTTCCCCTTCCGAATCGATCGAGACGATCGATCCTAGTGTGACAGTTGGTAGACCTTGCTAGCTTTGCTACGAAGTTTGAATCTCCAAAGTACAGCAGCCGCACACCGTTGTCGCCGCCGATCCCGAGAACCGAGCCGCCGCCCCTCTTGCCGCCGCTGGTTTCGGGGAGATTCTCTCCAAGAGAGATCTAGGGTTGTGGACTCTTCGTTGACTTCAAGAACACGTCATCGAACGAAGAGGGACACCTTACTCTCCAAAAGTTATTTGTATTTCTTGTACATTCTATTTTCATTTTTGTTGTAAAGGAACGTTGGTTCCTAGTTGTAAGGGTTGGGTGCAACCCGTGTTGTGGGAGTGTTGTCTCCTACGTGTGGAAGGGTTCCTTCCGATAGTGCAAGGATTGGATTTCAATCCTATTGGTGAAGTGACCGAGTCGTCCCTTGTTGGGAGATAGGTCGAAGGGGGGAAAGTGGATGTACCCAAATCGGGGAACCACTATAAATTGCTCGTGTCTTTTCCTTGCTGTGCTGTATTGTTTTATTGTGCAGGTACAATTTTAATTCCGCAAAAATGCTGCAAGTCACCTATTCCCCCCCCCCATAGGTGAAGGTAGTTGACACTAGGTGGACTTTCAAGTGGTATCAGAGGCAGGTTCCTCATCAAAAAGGTTCACACCTTGAGTAGCATCCTGCCACTAGTGTTAAGAAGAAGGAAAACATCTACCATGGACGGGCTCAAGTACACAGGTAAGATCCCAGTGTGCACCAGGCTCAACTTTCCTATCTGGAAGGAAAGGATCAAGTTCTACATGGAAGCAGTTGATCCTCGACTCTTCATGATCGTGGAGGAGTGACCTTATGTCCCCACTAAGGTCTCCACCATTGATCCTACCAAGAAAGTGCCAAAGAAAATTTCTGAAATGGACAAGGACGAGATGGTGCTGGTGGGACTTGACAAGAAAGCGCAGAACATTCTGGTCAGTGCGGTCGATGACTCAATGATGCAGAACTTCTGCAACTACAGGACAGCAAAGGAGATCTGGCACTGCCTGATTATCCTAATGGAGGGCACTGATGAAGTGAGGGATGATCGGAGATCCCTCCTGAACCAGAAATATGAGGCCTTCAGACAAGGGCCTAAGGAAGAGATCGGAGTCACCTTCGAGAACTTTCTCAAGATTGTCAATGTCCTCAAAGGATATGGAAGAGTGTTCACTGATGGTGAACTTAATGATAAATTCTTTAGGTCCCTTACTAAAGAATGGGACACAAAGATCTGCGCCATCAGAGAGTTTGGCAGACTAGCTGAGACAGACCCGCAAATTCTGTTTGGGAAGCTGATGTCCTATGAGCTTCAACTGAACACCCGGAAAGCAGAAGAAGAAGCAGAGAAGGCTGCAGCCAAGGAAAAGACTGTGGCCCTAAAAGCCATTCACTCCAGGAAGGGCAAGGGTGCGGTTTCATACCGTGCCAGGAAAAAGGATGAGGAGGAGGACTCCGAGCCATGCTCCTCCAGCTCAGAGTTGTCTGAGGAAGATTTCTCCCTCATCACCCGAGAATTCAAGAAGTTCCTCAAGATGAGGAATCAAAGAAAGAGAGACGGCTCCTCCTCCAGGCTTCAGAAGAAAAATTATTCTTCTGACAGGTACGCATCTAAACCGAACAAACATCGCACCTCTGACATTATTTGTTTTGGATGCAATAAGCCAGGACACGTCGTGGCCGACTGCCACCAAGGCAAGAGAGAAAATAGGAAGGGAGAGGAGCACAAGTCCTCTAGAGATAAGAAGAAAGAGAGGAGCTACATCGCCAAAAAGCCAAAGACACTGAGTGAATCTGATTCCTCAGACTCCAGTGATGATGAGGAAGCCTACTTCGGGCTGGTGGGTCGCTCCGACTCAGAAGGAGAATGCCCCCCATTTACTGGGAAGGTAAAAGATCACACCCCTCTCTCCGACTCTGACTCTGACCCTGAGTCTCTGGATGATGACCCTGAGGATAGCCTTTCGGCCCGTGAAGCGGAGCTCCTCGAGAAGTATGAGCTTCTGCTCAACACTTTCGAGGAGTGCCGTAAGAGATTGAAGGCTGAGAAAAAGGAAGTGAAATTCCTTAAGGGTGAGTGTGTCTCCCTAAGGGAAGAGATCACCAGTTTGATCTCTGTCCGACAGGAGCACCTTGACCTGACTTCAAAGCATTCGGAGTCTCTTATGCTCCTTGATCTTAAGCAGGAGGAAGTCGACAAGTTGGAAGAACAACTTGCGGCAGAAAGGAAGATCGTCAAGAGCTTCTCTATGCCAAAAACAGTTCTTCCAGTAGTTGATACCTTCTCTGCTCAGGACAAAGGAGCTGGCTTGGGGTATGTAGGGGTATCTGGTTCCTCATCCAAGAGAAACATGAACCAGAGAAAGAATAGGACCGCCAAGAAGGCCTCTGCTGCTGAAAAGGGAAAGGCTCCCCTCAGTCCTGTTGCGTTCAGAAAGCCTAGCTTTCCTTGCAACCAACATGACTTTGAGTCAACCTTTGGTCATCATTTCCGGCCCTCGGTTGCAAAGCCAAAGAGCCGATATGATGGTTGGACTTTTCCCCGCAACTTCGGTGAGTGTGTCTTCAAGGCACCTTATGAGGAAATCCACATGGGAAATTATGGTCAATTCTCTAGCGGCCATAATGGAAAGTAGACACCAAAAGCCAAGCCTGTTATACTGAAGGAACAGAAGGTGAAGAAGTCATGTGACTGCAATCACTATGATGCCTCCACCTCCAGATCCAAGGCCCCGGCTGTACCCACCATTCTCAGGGTAAAGCAGGAGTCTAGGAAGAGGTACAACAGATTTGACTGTTGGTGTTGTGGCAAAGTCGGTCACTTTTCCGTGGATTGTTGGTTTAATCCGAGGTATAACGAGACTCCCTATGTTAGCAATACGAGGTCGACCACTCGTAGGGTTAACCACCCGAGGGGGAGTATGCTAACCAAGAATCTAGGACCCAAGTTCGATTGGGTTCCTAAGGGAAATTAATTTTGTTTTGCAGGTGTAAGACCCCCTTTTTTTTCGACACCGGGGTCTTAGGCCCAGAACCGCCATTTTGCGGTGACTCCTTCACGCCCTGAAGGGTCATCACCACCAAGCGCCGATTCTGCCGGCCGTCTCGATCACATAAAAGTAGCAAAATAATGGAATAAAGGTAAACTATCTGTCCGCAGAGAATCACATGACATAATAAACATAACTCCACGAAGGGAGTGTCCACAGAAAACAACATCAGAGTAGCAAAATGGGCTTATGCCCGGTACATCAAATCCTCACTACAAGATCTCTCATATGGAAACAAAACTAGAAAACTGCTCAGGGTCGAGACTCACGGTCCCGGCTGTGTGTACTCCGGAGCTAGACTGCCCCACCTCCAAGCGCACCGGTCTCTGGGGCTGCTCCTCCATGCTGGTCTCCGCGATCCCCTAAATGATGCGGTTCGAAAACCGTTAGTCTAAAAGACTAAGTCCTATCATCCCCCACCCCTTCCCCCGTGGCTCCTAGGCACCGAGCGGAGAGGAAGAAAGGGAGGACTTGAAGGTGGAGAGTATATCAAATGCAGGTGACGGTGGACCTAAAACTAGCAATTTATATAGTAACTAATCATTTTTGTAAACAAGTAAAGTAAAGTAACCTTAACTTATATGGATACATATAAGCAAGGGGTCTTCTGCAAGGCTCCCATCGTATAAAAAGTCTCATACCAGTTTATACGATGGGGTGTCGGTTGTCAAACAGCAGCAATTATATATATCCAAATTTAACCTTAATTTATAAACTTGCCCACACAAGCTTATAGACCAAGGGTCGTTTCGCAGGGCCTAATGTATAAGTGTCTCATACCACTTATATTTTAGGTGTCAAAGGTTAAATGAATCGCTTATGCTATGACATGCAAGTGGGTATGATGGATCAAGCAAGTGCAACACACACACCCGACTCTGTGCACACAGACCTTTAGTTCCCCCTTTCTGGAGCCTCACCTCCCAGGATACCTCCGTAGTGGCAGACGGAAGCGGTGGGTTGGGCCTCGCCCACCTCTAAACCAGTATAGCACTACTGGTCAGACCTATCGTACGCCTCAACGCTGGTGCACTAAGCGGACTCCTGCGTACTCTTGCCGGCTGGCGCACCGGACTTCTGTTGGCGAAGTGCTGTCACAACACTTGCCGAGTCAACGTATTGGTGTCTGTGCTAAGATCCTCCAATACCGAAGACCCACCACCTTAATTTCATTCCCTTTTATGCACATGCAAATTTACGTACCAACACCGAGCCGAAGCTCACCGGGCCATCCTGCCCTCTTACCACAACGACCGAGCCTACTGCTCGATCATCTAGCCAAAACTACTTCCCGTAACCTCGGGGTGTGTGAGAGTGAAACCCTAATTATTCTAGTTACTCTTGAAGTTTCATTATTCCTATGAGTTACGTTAGCCCAGGACTGCCCAAGGTATTCCCCGTGAAGGGCTCTCGAAGGCACTAGGAACTACGATGGGATTACGCCCAAAGCTCCCTTTCGCAAGGCACTTATTATTATTGGTTACTACACAAATCTCTCAATCCCTTAGGGTTGTAATTGAATTCTAACCCAAGTGTATATGACTCCTTCTTTTTGACGAGGATGAGTGATCCTTTGACGATCCCGAACCCCACACAACTCTAACCAACCTCCACTACTCATCTACACTTCTGATGACAAACCTAATTCACCTACCAGACTAATGCCCCATTATTCCAACTTCCTAAACTCATTGTGCACTTTAATTTGATTTCTACTGTTTTTACTAATTGCAGACCACCCTAAGCTAATATGATGTACTCAATAGGTGATACTCTAAATTCTCCTCCAATAACTCTACAAATTTTACCAGAGGTCTATTATGATAAATATAGTCTAAATTCAGAAAATCATATTTTGCCCAATTAATCTACTATTTATTGAATTTTCCTCAAAAGCTAGGTCATAGTCAATTTGAACATGAACCATAATATTTTCTCAGGTAAAGGCCTCCTAAAATTTTTATTCACTAAATAACAGAGAAATATTATTGGTTGCCAATTTTCATAATTTTCCAGATAGTTCTTGACCTCTAAAAGATTTATTAAAAATAATTCCTAAGATCAAATATAATGAAGGAAGTGCCACAAATATGTCTCCAATAATTATTTAAAACTTACTAGGGCTTCATAAGGATCTAGAAACATCATGATGAAGAAATTAAAATTTTTCAGACAATTTAAATGCCATTATTAAATTTACCAAAGTTCCATAGAATTAAATAATTAAAGAAGCAACTACTAAATATCATTCTTCCAAAATTTCATAAAATTTTACAGAGATTGGTACCATGATTACAAGCCCCGTTGCTAGGTTTCATCAGATTTAATCAAGTATAGTTTTCTCCAAAAATTCCTAAGTGAAGCTTGTAAAACATGACTTTGTGAATAAAGTACCAAAAATATTCATCCAAAATTTATTATAAAATTTTCAGAGATATATATACCCTAAACAACTACCCATTCAAAAACTCAGCCCTTTTCAGAAAGTTTTGGTATTAGAGCTTATGATTTCAAGGCTAGTGCCCTAAACTAGGGTTATAGATTTAAGGGGTTTAAATTCTTCCAAATGCCCTAAACTTTTAACCACAGGACCATAGTAGCCCTATGGACCTCATTCCCAAGTTTCAAGTCCATCCAAGGTCTTTTGACCCCAAATTCTTCAAACCCTAGAAATTTACCCCTAAGGGCCTACCCTAAAATTCTAGGGCTACCCTAGTCCAAACCAGTCCAAACTTCATAAGTGAGTGTAAAAAGTCAAATTATATCAGTGGCCAAAATTTCAGCCTCTGATGAGGGAATTTGGCCACTCAACCATCAATAGTGGCTTTTGACCAAAATACCCTTATAAGGTCATATATAGGATGGGTAGATTACCTATCCTAAACCTCTCCAAATGAGCTAAAGTTTTAACCTTATACCTATCATGACATCTAAGACCACCCACCAAAATTTGGGGGAGTTTTAAATTAATTGGGTCACATAATTAAATTAATCATGAATTATTAAATTTTTCTAAAAACTATAGAAAAATATTCTCCAAAATTCTAAATTTTGGACAGGTTCTAGATATGACTAAGACTTTCTCACTGCCCAAATTTCAACTTGTTTGGACAAGGAATGAAGTGTGGGCACCCAAAATAATTTCTGTTTAGGCCTAGGTATAGGTCCTACCAAAAAGGGTACCCTGGTCTAACCAGTGGCCCTAAAGGGTCCAAGCAATTTTTGCTACAAACTAGACACCCTAAGCTACAATTTTCATGTTGGGCAGATTTCCATTCAGGGTCCCTAAGTATTTTTAAAAATTAAATACATTAAATACATCCAGTGTGACAGAAATGAAATGATTTTTATTTAAATCCTATAGTATTTGATTTGATGCCGCGCGAATCTTGGCGCAGATCGACGGCATCTGGTCATCGTCCCCACTGAGCCAACGGCTGAGATTCGTCCTGCCTGGAGCGATTTCCAAGCCCTGCCGCCGGCGATCCAGCCCCTTCCCCGGCCGGCCACCGCCACCAACACCTCCGTTGAGGTGGTGGCTATCGTCAGGCGGCGGCTCCGCCGCCGGAGAGGCGTTTTCCGGCGGATTAAGCAAGAGATTTCCTTGCCGAAACCAGGAGAAATCCCGGATCGAATCGGGCTCAATTGAGCCCGAAACTCAAGCCTAATGATTCCTAGGATCTACCCGCGAGTTAAGGAGAGGAGGAGGACCTTCCTGGCGGCCTGGATGCGAGAGGAGCGGCGGGATGCCATTGACGACGGCGGCGGCGCTCGGCTTCTGCAACTGCACAGTGGGATGGCCCGTCTCCTCCAGGTGAATGCTCTAAAATGATCCCCTCGGCTCCCTGAAGGTGCTTAAATGGCAAATGGGGGAGGGGAGAGGCTGGTTCTTCAATAGCCATTAACACCATTAAAGGTGTGGTTCGGGTTGTGTGGAGGGGGGCTGAACCCACCCCTTGGTGGCCGGGAAACGGCTGGAATCAACTCCTCTCCCCTAGAGGAGTTGATTACAGCCATAACTGGTGGCTGTTGGCCTTCCTTGGCCGGCTTCTCTCTTCCCTTTCCTCTTCCCCATTTTCTCTCTCCTCCATTATCATGGAGAGGAGCTCTTTTCTCTCTCCTAGTCACCTCTGGTTGACTAGTCAACCTCTCAAGCTAAAGGCAGCCCACTGGATTATGATGGTCATGGGAATGGGTTTAGCCTAAGGGAGAAGTGGCTTGAGCTTGGGTTAGCCCTTTTTGGGCTAAGTTGACCTAACACTAGCATAGAGTTGACCTTGGTCAACAAGACCATTTGAGTTGACCCCAATGGGTCCTTGGTGACCCATTGGACTCCCTTAAGGTCTAGGAAGACTTGAGTAGGGTTGGTTGGGCATCTTGGGGGTCACATGCCCCTTGGTAAGGTCACTTTGACCATTTTAGGGCTAGAGTTGACTTGGGTCAACATGACCATTAGGGTTCACCCCTATGGATCCTTGGTGACCCATTGACTTCCTTAGGGTCTAGGTAGGGTTATGTAGGGTTACCCTGCACTTTGGAGGTCTCATACCCTTAGTAAGGGTACTTTGACCAGATTAGGGCTTGAGTTGACTTCGGTCAACCTGGCCTCTAGGGCTGACCCCAATGTGTCCTTAGTGACCCATTGACCTCACTTTAGGGTTAGGAGGGCATAGGTGGGGTCCTCTAGACTAGGAGTGGGTCAATTGGCCCTATGTAGGCTAGGTTGACCTATTCAGGGCTAGGGTTGACCTTGGTCAACTGGGCCTCTTGGGTTGGCCCTAATGTGTCCTTTTGGCTCTAGTGGGTCTCCCAAAATGTTTGGGAGTGTTGTGGTAGGGTCTTGGGGCCATGGTGAAGCCACATTGTCATTCTAAACCATTGTTCAAAATTCTACTATTTGCAAACCATGGTGATCCCCACCTTGGCCTCCTATCTCTTGGCTCATTTCTGGCTTCCTAGGGTTTTGTCATGACCTAGTCATGGCCAAAACCACTCTTAGGGGTCTAGTTGGAAATGGGATGTTACAAATCCCAATAAACAAAATAAAGATTTCATCCCGAAATCAAGGTTGCGCCCACGGGTCTTACTACCGAAGGAAAGAGTCCTGTAACATCCCATTATGACGCCTTGTTTGTTAAATTTGATTTTATGGGAAAACTTAGATCTAAGACCCCTTTTGCTCAAACGGCGAACCAAAATCCCAATAAACAAGGTTAAGCCCCCAATAAACAAAAGATAAGCCCCTATCTACCTAGAGCAGCCCTTAGTATACTTAAAGCAGGAAAAATAATTTAATATCTTGAGGGGTCTGAGAGGTATACCTGACTGAATAGCTCGGGGTATCTTTGTCGCATCAGGTCCTGTGGCTCCCAGGTATGCTCCTCCTGGCCGTGGTTCCTCCACAGGACCTTGACTAGTGGGACCTTCTTGCGTCGCAAGACCCGCACTCCTCGGTCGTCGATCCTCACAGGCTCCAAATGAACCGACCGGTCTGAAGCTACCGGCCCTTCGGTAGTCAGAATCTGCTGCTCCGGGCGTAGCAGAGCCCTCCTCAAAGAAGAAATGTGGAAGACATCGTGCAGCGCTTCCAGTTCTGGTGGTAACTCCAGCCGGTAGGCTAGGGGTCCGATCCGCTCCAGGATCCTGTAAGGGCCCATGTACCTAGGGCTGAGCTTCTTCCTCCGACCCCGCACCCGTGAAACTCCATGC
The DNA here is from genome assembly GCA_039583875.1 of Platanthera guangdongensis. Classification (NCBI taxonomy): domain Eukaryota; kingdom Viridiplantae; phylum Streptophyta; class Magnoliopsida; order Asparagales; family Orchidaceae; genus Platanthera; species Platanthera guangdongensis. Next base: position 67,223,581 of record CM077164.1, read on the forward strand.
ATGGGCCGGATCTTCAGAAACACCCGGTCCCCCACCTGGAACTCCACCTGCCGATGCCGGGCGTCATAATACTTAGCCTGTCTACTCTGTGCCTCGAGCATCCTGTCCCTGATCAGCCTCACCTGTGCCTCGATGTCTTCAACAAACTCTGACCCCAACACTTTCGGATCCTCATTCTGCACCCAAGTAAGCGGGGTCCGGCATCTCCTCCCGTACAAGGCTTCGTAAGGCGCCATCCTGATGCTGGACTGGTGGCTGTTGTTATAGGAGAACTCGACAAGGGGCAAGAGTTTCTCCCACGGTTCCCCGCGGTCCAAGATGCATAGCCTCAAGAGGTCCTCCAGCGTCCGGTTGGTGCGTTCTGTCTGCCCGTCTGTCTGGGGGTGGAATGCAGTGCTGAAAGTCAATCGCGTGCCTAAGTAAGCTTGCACGGATCTCCACTCCCTGGAGGTGAACCTGACATCCCGATCCGACACTATCGTCCTGGGCACGCCATGATAGCGAATGAACTGCTCCACAAACTTCCGCACCAGTACTCCTACTGAATCATCCTTCCTGATCGGTATAAATCGAGCCACCTTGGTCAACCGATCGACGATTACCCAGATCGAGTCATTCCCTGTCCGAGACCGGGGAAGCCCATGTATGAAGTCCATGGCTATGTCATCAAACTTCCACTCCGGCACCGGGAGTGGCTGCAATAATCCCGCGGGGTTCCTGCACTCCGCCTTCACTAGCTGACATGCCTCACAATGGGTCACGAAGTGTGAGACATCCTTCTTCATGCCCGGCCAGTACATCGTCTTCTTCAAATCAGCCGTCATCTTTATGATCCCCGGGTGTACAGAATACCGGCTGCAGTGCGCCTCCATCATAATATCCTCCCGGATCTGGCCTCCCTCCGGTATATACACCCGTCCTATGAAGCACACCAGGTCGTCCCTCAGTGTGTAGTCTCCTGCAGTGCCTGCCTCCAGAGCTTGGAAGATGGGCTCTAACTTGGCATCCTGCCTCTGCCCTTCTCTGACTCGGTCTCTGATGTCATCGGTAACGCCTATCGCGGCCAAGTACTCCTCATAGAGCTCAGGATCATCGGACGATACCAGGGTAATGTGCATGTCCTCTAGTCTCTGCAGCAGCTCCATAGACATCAACTGAGGCTCTGCTCCTGCTGTCGCAGCTCTCCTATTCAGTGCGTCCGCTACCACGTTCGCCTTCCCCGGGTGGTAATGCATCTCATACTGATAGTCAGAAAGGAACTCCACCCACCGCCTCTGCCTGATGTTTAGTTCCTTCTACGTGTCCACGTACTTAAGGTTCTTATGATCGGAGTATATATCACAGTGGACAATTTACATGTGATTCCCCCCATATGGGCACACCACTGCTTCCGCTGCTTAGTTTGTCCCCAAACTAAACCCGCGCGGGGGTGACCCAGGGTTGTGGACGGCTACTTTTCGATCGAGGTTCCCTCTGATACCACTTGTAAGACCCCCTTTTTTTTTCGACACCGGGGTCTTAGGCCCAGAACCGCCGTTTTGCGGTGACTCCTTCACGCCCTGAAGGGTCATCACCACCAAGCGCTGATTCTGCCGGCCGTCTCGATCACATAAAAGTAGCAAAATAATGGAATAAAGGTAAACTATCTGTCCGCAGAGAATCACATGACATAATAAACATAACTCCACGAAGGGAGTGTCCACAGAAAACAACATCAGAGTAGCAAAACGGGCTTATGCCCGGTACATCAAATCCTCACTACAAGATCTCTCATATGGAAACAAAAGTAGAAAACTGCTCAGGGTCGAGACTCACGGTCCCGGCTGTGTGTACTCCGGAGCTAGACTGCCCCACCTCCAAGCGCACCGGTCTCTGGGGCTGCTCCTCCATGCTGGTCTCCGCGATCCCCTAAATGATGCGGTTCGAAAACCGTTAGTCTAAAAGACTAAGTACTATCATCCCCCACCCCTTCCCCCGTGGCTCCTAGGCACCGAGCGGAGAGGAAGAAAGGGAGGACTTGAAGGTGGAGAGTATATCAAATGCAGGTGACGGTGGACCTAAAACTAGCAATTTATATAGTAACTAATCATTTTTGTAAACAAGTAAAGTAAAGTAACCTTAACTTATATGGGTACATATAAGCAAGGGGTCTTCTGCAAGGCTCCCATCGTATAAAAAGTCCCATACCAGTTTATACGATGGGGTGTCGGTTGTCAAACAGCAGCAATTATATATATCCAAATTTAACCTTAATTTATAAACTTGCCCACACAAGCTTATAGACCAAGGGGTCGTTTCGCAGGGCCTAATGTATAAGTGTCCCATACCACTTATATTTTAGGTGTCAAAGGTTAAATGAATCGCTTATGCTATGACATGCAAGTGGGTATGATGGATCAAGCAAGTGCAACACACACACCCGACTCTGTGCACACAGACCTTTAGTTCCCCCTTTTTGGAGCCTCACCTCCCAGGATACCTCCGTAGTGGCAGACGGAAGCGGTGGGTTGGGCCTCGCCCACCTCTAAACCAGTATAGCACTACTGGTCAGACCTATCGTACGCCTCAACGCTGGTGCACTAAGCGGACTCCTGCGTACTCTTGCCGGCTGGCGCACCGGACTTCTGTTGGCGAAGTGTTGTCACAACACTTGCCGAGTCAACGTATTGGTGTCTGTGCTAAGATCCTCCAATACCGAAGACCCACCACCTTAATTTCATTCCCTTTTATGCACATGCAAATTTACGTACCAACACCGAGCCGAAGCTCACCGGGCCATCCTGCCCTCTTACCACAACGACCGAGCCTACTGCTCGATCATCTAGCCAAAACTACTTCCCGTAACCTCGGGGTGTGTGAGAGTGAAACCCTAATTATTCTAGTTACTCTTGAAGTTTCATTATTCCTATGAGTTACGTTAGCCCAGGACTGCCCAAGGTATTCCCCGTGAAGGGCTCTCGAAGGCACTAGGAACTACGATGGGATTACGCCCAAAGCTCCCTTTCGCAAGACACTTATTATTATTGGTTACTACACAAATCTCTCAATCCCTTAGGGTTATAATTGAATTCTAACCCAAGTGTATATGACTCCTTCTTTTCGACGAGGATGAGTGATCCTTTGACGATCCCGAACCCCACACAACTCTAACCAACCTCCACTACTCATCTACACTTCTGATGACAAACCTAATTCACCTATCAGACTAATGCCCCATTATTCCAACTTCCTAAACTCATTGTGCACTTTAATTTGATTTCTACTGTTTTTACTAATTGCAGACCACCCTAAGCTAATATGATGTACTCAATAGGTGATACTCTAAATTCTCCTCCAATAACTCTACAAATTTTACCAGAGGTCTATTATGATAAATATAGTCTAAATTCAGAAAATCATATTTTTCCCAATTAATCTACTATTTATTGAATTTTCCTCAAAAGCTAGGCCATAGTCAATTTGAACATGAACCATAATAGTTTCTCAGGTAAAGGCCTCCTAAAATTTTTATTCACTAAATAACAGAGAAATAGTATTGGTTGCCAATTTTCATAATTTTCCAGATAGTTCTTGACCTCTAAAAGATTTATTAAAAATAATTCCTAAGATCAAATATAATGAAGGAAGTGCCACAAATATGTCTCCAATAATTATGTAAAACTTAATAGGGCTTCATAAGGATCTAGAAACATCATGATGAAGAAATTAAAATTTTTCAGACAATTTAAATGCCATTATTAAATTTACCAAAGTTCCATAGAATTAAATAATTAAAGAAGCAACTACTAAATATCATTCTTCCAAAATTTCATAAAAATTTACAGAGATGGGTACTATGATTACAAGCCCCTTTGCTAGGTTTCATCAGATTTAATCAAGTATATTTTTCTCCAAAAATTCCTAAGTGAAGCTTGTAAAACATGACTTTGTGAATAAAGTACCAAAAATATTCATCCAAAATTTATTATAAAATTTCCAGAGCTATATATACCCTAACCAACTACCCATTCAAAAACTCAGCCCTTTTCAGAAAGTTTTGGTATTAGAGCTTATGATTTCAAGGCTAGTGCCCTAAACTAGGGTTATAGATTTAAGGGGTTTAAATTCTTTCAAATGCCCTAAAATTTTAACCACAGGACCATAGTAGCCCTATGGACCTCATTCCCAAGTTTCAAGTCCATCCAAGGTCTTTTGACCCCAAATTCTTCAAACCCTAGAAATTTACCCCTAAGGGCCTACCCTAAAATTCTAGGGCTACCCTAGTCCAAACCAGTCCAAACTTCATAAGTGAGTGTAAAAAGTCAAATTATATCAGTGGCCAAAATTTTAGCCTCTGATGAGGGAATTTGGCCACTCAACCATCAATAGTGGCTTTTGACCAAAATACCCTTATAAGGTCATATATAGGATGGGTAGATTACCTATCCTAAACCTCTCCAAATGAGCTAAAGTTTTAACCCTATACCTATCATGACATCTAAGACCACCCACCAAAATTTGGGGGAGTTTTAAATTAATTGGGTCACATAATTAAATTAATCATGAATTATTAAATTTTTCTAAAAACTATAGAAAAATATTCTCCAAAAATTCTAAATTTTGGACAGGTTCTAGATATGACTAAGACTTTCTCACTGCCCAAATTTCAACTTGTTTGGACAAGGAATGAAGTGTGGGCACCCAAAATAATTTCTATTTAGGCCTAGGTATAGGTCCTACCAAAAAGGGTACCCTGGTCTAACCAGTGGCCCTAAAGGGTCCAAGCAATTTTTGCTACAAACTAGACACCCTAAGCTACAATTTTCATGTTGGCAGATTTCCATTCAGGGTCCGTAAGTATTTTTAAAAATTAAATACATTAAATACATCCAGTGTGACAGAAATGAAATGATTTTTATTTAAATCCTATAGTATTTGATTTGATGCCGCGCGAATCTTGGCGCAGATCGACGGCATCTGGTCATCGTCCCCACTGAGCCAACGGCTGAGATTCATCCCGCCTGGAGCGATTTCCAAGCCCTGCCGCCGGCGATCCAGCCCCTTCCCCGGCCGGCCACCGCCACCAACACCTCCGTTGAGGTGGTGGCTATCGTCAGGCGGCGGCTCCGCCGCCGGAGAGGCATTTTCCGGCGGATTAAGCAAGAGATTTCCTTGCCGAAACCAGGAGAAATCCCGGATCGAATCGGGCTCAATTGAGCCCGAAACTCAAGCCTAATGATTCCTAGGATCTACCCGTGAGTTAAGGAGAGGAGGAGGACCTTCCTGGCGGCCTGGATACGAGAGGAGCGGCGGGATGCCATTGACGACGGCGGCGGCGCTCGGCTTCTGCAACTGCACAGTGGGATGGCCCGTCTCCTCCAGGTGAATGCTCTAAAATGATCCCCTCGGCTCCCTGAAGGTGCTTAAATGGCAAATGGGGGAGGGGAGAGGCTGATTCTTCAATAGCCATTAACACCATTAAAGGTGTGGCTCGGGTTGTGTGGAGGGGGGCTGAACCCACCCCTTAGTGGCCGGGAAACGGCTGGAATCAACTCCTCTCCCCTAGAGGAGTTGATTACAGCCATAACTTGTGGCTGTTGGCCTTCCTTGGCCGGCTTCTCTCTTCCCTTTCCTCTTCCCCATTTTCTCTCTCCTCCATTATCATGGAGAGGAGCTCTTTTCTCTCTCCTAGTCACCTCTGGTTGACTAGTCAACCTCTCAAGCTAAAGGCAGCCCACTGGATTATGATGGTCATGGGAATGGGTTTAGCCTAAGGGAGAAGTGGCTTGAGCTTGGGTTAGCCCTTTTTGGGCTAAGTTGACCTAACACTAGAATAGAGTTGACCTTGGTCAACAAGACCATTTGAGTTGACCCCAATGGGTCCTTGGTGACCCATTGGACTCCCTTAAGGTCTAGGAAGACTTGAGTAGGGTTGGTTGGGCATCTTGGGGGTCACATGCCCCTTGGTAAGGTCACTTTGACCATTTTAGGGCTAGAGTTGACTTGGGTCAACATGACCATTAGGGTTCACCCCTATGGATCCTTGGTGACCCATTGACTTCCCTTAGGGTCTAGGTAGGGTTATGTAGGGTTACCCTGCACTTTGGAGGTCTCATACCCTTAGTAAGGGTACTTTGACCAGATTAGGGCTTGAGTTGACTTGGGTCAACCTGGCCTCTAGGGCTGACCCCAATGTGTCCTTAGTGACCCATTGACCTCACTTTAGGGTTAGGAGGGCATAGGTGGGGTCCTCTAGACTAGGAGTGGGTCAATTGGCCCTATGTAGGCTAGGTTGACCTATTCAGGGCTAGGGTTGACCTTGGTCAACTGGGCCTCTTGGGTTGGCCCTAATGGGTCCTTTTGGCTCTAGTGGGTCTCCCAAAATGTTTGGGAGTGTTGTGGTAGGGTCTTGGGGCCATGGTGAAGCCCCATTGTCATTCTAAACCATTGTTCAAAATTCTACTATTTGCAGACCATGGTGATCCCCACCTTGGCCTCCTATCTCTTGGCTCATTTCTGGCTTCCTAGGGTTTTGTCATGACCTAGTCATGGCCAAAACCACTCTTAGGGGTCTAGTTGGAAATGGGATGTTACAGCAGGAATGTCCAAAGGCCACCAAAACGCCAATATGGTACTTGGACAGTGGATGCTCCCGGCATATGACTGGGACAAGAAGCCTCCTGCGTGATTACACTCCAGTCGAGAATGGACCCAAAGTCATCTTTGGGGGGTCAGATCGAGGAGTCACCAGAGTTTACGGTATGATTTCCAACAGTATAATCTCTATCACCGACGTGGCTTATGTTGAAGGGTTAAACCATAACCTGATCAGTGTAAGTCAGTTATGTGACAAAGGTTATGACGTTAAGTTCTGCAAGGATAAATGCCTGATTATATCATGTGTCTCTTCTGAGACGGTATTAACAGGCATTAGGAGCCGAAATATCTTCTGCTTAAATTTTCTGAATTTAGATTCATCTACCCCCATATGTATAGTGACAACTGGCAGTGCATCTCTTTGTGAACAATGGCACAAACGATTGACACATGTTAATTTCAAAACAATTAGTATGCTGTTTTCTAAAAACTTAGTAAGGGATGCTCCCGTTATCAAGTGCATCAAAGATAGCCCCTGTCCTGCATGCCAGATGGGCAAATAGACTCGGGCTACCTTTAAGAGCATTGCAGACAAAGACTCTTCCCGGTGTCTTTATCTTCTGCATATGGACTTGTTTGGTCCAATGCAAGTTCATAGCTTGGGAGGCAAGTCCTATACGCTAATGATAGTTGATGATCACTCTCGGTTTACATGGGTGTTCTTCTTAAAACGAAAGTCAGATACGTTTGACATCTTCACTAGTTTTGTCAAGCAGGTTTAGAACGAATTTAACTGCTCAGTGGTCAAAATCAGAAGTGACCATGGAACAGAATTCGAATCCGGTGCTATGACAGAGTTTTGTGAAGAACAAGGTATCTTTCATGAGTTTTCCTCCCCGCGCACTCCTCAGCAAAATGGAGTTGCGGAGAGGAGAAATAGAACTCTCATTGAAGCCTGCACGACTATGTTGAAAGACGCTTCTCTCCCAGAATACTTCTGAGCAGAGGCGGTCAATACAACATGTCATGTACAAAATCGAGCATTGATCAACAAGCATCATCGTAAGACGCCTTATGAGCTACTGAGAGGCAGGAAACCAACCATGTCCTACTTAAGGATTTTTGGTTGCAGATGTTATGTACTGAATAATGAGAAGTACCCGCGTACTAAATTTGGTGAAAAATGCTTCGAAGGCATATTCATGGGCTATAGTACCCACAGTCGGGCATATAGGGTCTTCAATAAGAAAACCCTAGTGGTAGAAGAATCAATTAATGTTGTATTTGATGAAGGAAGCTTGCTTAACAGCAATTCTTCCAGCGGTATTCTTGAAGATGCAGGTGCACGACTTGAACAGCTAAGTCTCGATGAGACCGCTAAAGATGAAACTCCTAAGTACGTCAAAGTTTCCACCTCAACGTCAACTGGGAATGTTGAAGATCAAAATGGAACAAATCTCTTAGAAGAAGGAGAAGCCCAAGAAGTAGTCGAAGCTCCAGACGCCAGACTTCTAGAGCTCCAGCACGTGAGGGATCATCCTAGAGATCAGATCATCGGAGATCCTCGTGACGGTGTCAGAACTCGAAGAGGTACTATTAACGAGATTTTGCATCTTAGCTTCCTGTCACAGGTTGAGCCAAAGAAGTTCGCCGAGGCGAATAAAGATGCGGCATGGATTTTGGCCATGCAAGATGAACTACATCAATTCGAACGATGCAACGTTTGGACGCTGGTTCCCAGACCACAAAAGCAGAATGTGATTGGCACCAAGTGGATCTTCAGAAATAAACTGGATGAACATGGTGTCATCATAAAAAACAAGGCCAGGCTGGTGGCTCAAGGTTACAGACAGGAGGAGGGGATTGACTTCGACCAGACCTTTGCACCAGTGGCAAGGCTCGAGGCAATCAGATTGTTCCTGGCGTATGCTTCGCACAAAGGATTCACAGTCTATCAAATGGATGTGAAATCAGCATTCTTGAACGGAGACCTGAAAGAGGAAGTATACGTCGCTCAACCCCCAGGTTTTGTCAATCCTACTTATCCCAATCATGTATATTTTCTTAATAAAGCTCTATATGGTTTAAAACAAGCTCCACGAGATTGGTATGAGACTTTATCTAGTTTTCTTCTTGAGAACAAGTTCTCTAGAGGTAAAATAGATAAGACATTGTTTCTCAGGGAAGTTAAAGGCAAGATTTTGCTGGTGCAAATCTATGTCGATGACATTATATTCGGCTCAACGGACAACAATCTTTGCAAAAAAGTTTTCTAAACTTATGCAAGGAAAGTTTGAAATGAGCAGTATGAGAGAGCTAAAGTATTTCTTGGGACTTCAAGTGAAACAGTCTGAGGATGGAATCTTCATCTCTCAGATGAAGTTCACAAATGAACTCCTCAAGAAATTCGGTATGGAGAATGCAACCTCTATGAGGACTCCAATGGGATCCACTATGTCTCTGGATAAGGATGAGAAAGATAAACCTTTCGATGAAACCAAATACAGAAGCATCATTGGATCCCTGCTCTACCTTACTGCCAGTAGACCGGATATCATGTTCTCCACATGTGTCTGTGCCAGATATCAGGTGAACACTAAGGAATCTCACTATGTTGCTGCAAAGCGAATTCTAAGATACCTTAAAGGTACTCCCAATCTTGGCTTGTGGTACCCGAGAAACAATGATGTCGAGCTAATAGGTTTTTCAGATGCTGATTTTGCAGGGAGTAGGGATGACAGGAAAAGCACTTCCGGGACGTGTCAATTCCTCAGAAGAAGGCTTATATCATGGAACAGCAAGAAGCAGAATTGTGTAGCAACCTCCACAGCAGAGTCTGAGTACATCTCGGCAGGCAGCTGTTGCGCACAACTCCTATGGATCAGAAACCAGTTAGCCGACTACGACCTTCAGCTCAAGGAAGTACCAATGTACTGCGACTCCTCCAGTGTAATTGCAATTACCAACAATCTGGTATCGCACAGCAGAACGAAGCATATTGAAGTGCGCTACCACTTCATTCGGGAGCACGTGGAGAACAAGGACATCTCTCTCTGTTATGTCCCCACGGACAAGCAGATTGCAGATATTTTCACAAAGCCCTTAGACGAAGCCAAGTTCAGTCTTTTCAAAACTGAATTGGGGATGCTAAACTATGAGGAATGAAGACTACAGAAGCTCCAGGCTCATGCATCTAGGGGTAGCCTCTGCCAGGAACTCAAGTGTGAGCACAGGTGCAAGAACTGAGGGGGAGCAAGGGGTCAAATGCAACAGACCCAGATTTGCAGAATCCGAAAAGGGGGAGATTACCCTCTCGGCTAAGGCTAAGGTGGCTCCAAGTTGGCTAAGGTGGCTCCAAGTTTGCTCTCAAGAAATTGGTATTGGTAATGAATATCTCTCTCAACTCAATTTCAAGTTTATGATTTTCATTCCCATACGCTCTATTCACCTTAGCTTGTAGGGTTTAGGCTTCTTCAAATAGGGGGAGATTGTTGGTTATTATATCCACAACGTACCTGATTTGAAGAAGCCCCTGAACAAGCTAAGGTAAATAGACAATGTATTTGATAAAATCTTTTAAGTTGTGCTTGCAGTTATTCCACGCTAAGTGCACTCCAATGTCAGGGTGCAGTAGGTCAATATACACGGGTCTGCACGACGTAATCCCTCGTTGAGCAGATCAGTGTGTTGGCCTACGTGTATTCTCTCTATTGGAGTGTACTTATTTTCAAGTACAGGGTTGTGATAATGCAAGAGCAGACAAGGAGCAAGGATGGGTCAAGGAGCAGCTCATAAGCGGAAAGACGAAAAATCATCCAAGTATTATTCGACGAGAATCACCAAGTGATTCTCGCCGATTCGGGGAGAATCACTAGTGATTCTCGCCGAATCGTCGAGAATCACTGGTTGATTCTCGCCGTCTCTATCCGGCTACATCAAAGCGTGCAAATCTGACGCTAAGTCATAATCGTCGAGAATCATCAAGTGATTCGGCGAGAATCACTAGTGATTCTCGCCGAATCGTCGAGAATCACTGGCTGATTCTCGCCGACTCGTCGAGAATTACCTTCGATTCTCCCCGAATTTGACTTGGGCAATTTTCTGGATACCACTGGACCGGATCAAATGTTAAGGCTCTGTTTTGAATCGGTATTAGTGTTTCTTCAGGGGGGACCCATAACGGTCATAAAGGAGTATTCTACCGTATAAATACACGCGTATTTTGAACAGTAAATAGACACAGAAAAAGACGAAGCCGGGCCGCCGACCTTGACCTAGATCGCGATACCTGCTCCGCCGCCGTCGCCGCTCGTGCTAGTTGTTCGCCGCCTTTGATCGTGGTTCTTCCAGATCTTCCGGCGACAGAAGCTTAGCCAAGCACAGCGTCTCACGCGTCTAACCAGAGATCCTTTATCTCTTGATTCGTTGATCGGGAAAACCTTCCCCTTCCGAATCGATCGACACGATCGATCCTAGTTTGACCATTGGTAGACCTTGCTAGCTTTGCTACGAAGTTTGAATCTCCAAAGTACAGCAGCCGCACACCGTTGTCGCCGCCGATCCCGAGAACCGAGCCGCCGCCCCTCTTGCCGCCGCTGGTTTCGGGGAGATTCTCTCCAAGAGAGATCTAGGGTTGTGGACTCTTCGTTGACTTCAAGAACACGTCATCGAACGAAGAGGGACACCTTAGTCTCCAAAAGTTGTTTGTATTTCTTGTACATTCTATTTTCATTTTTGTTGTAAAGGAACGTTGGTTCCTAGTTGTAAGGGTTGGGTGCAACCCGTGTTGTGGGAGTGTTGTCTCCTACGTGTGGAAGGGTTCCTTCCGATAGTACAATGATTGGATTTCAATCCTGTTGGTGAAGTGACCGAGTCGTCCCTTGTTGAGAGATAGGTCGAAAGGGGGAAAGTGGATGTACCCAAATCGGGGAACCACTATAAATTGCTTGTGTCTTTTCCTTGCTGTGCTGTTTTGTTTTATTGTGCAGGTACAATTTTAATTCCGCAAAAACGCTGCAAGTCACCTATTCCCCCCCATAGGTGAAGGTAGTTGACACTAGGTGGACTTTCAGGTGCTGATGTCACGTGATTTGATAATAGCAGTCACTTTTGTGTTGAATCGTGGAGGCATAGATCGCAGGATCTTCCGCCCCAAGTCTCAATTTGAAAAAGTTTTTTCGAGATATCTAGAGGCGTTGATGATTTTCATGAAGCGAGTGTACATGTTATCCACCTCCTTGTCGATCTCTATCCGGAACTATTCATATTCAGATTCCTGTCGAAACAGCTTTAATTTCTTCACCTGCGAGGTACCTTCATGCGTTAGCTCAAGTAGTCGCCATATATCATAAGCAGTTTTACAGTTGCAAATTATTTTAAACTTAGTTTTGTCTAACACACAAAAAAGAGAGTTCATAGTTTTCGCATTGTTAGTGCATTTCAGTTTATCATTATCATCCCACTTATCATGACCCATACGTCCATGCTTTGAGCCATTAGAAATATCTTCATGCGTGTTCTCTAGTGGTTATAGTCACTTCCCATCTTACTTCAGGATTTTAAACATTTTGGAAGAAATCTCCCTCTGATACCACTTGTTGGATTGGGTGGCCAACCTTAGCGGGGGGGGGGGGGGGGGGGGGTGAATAAGTTTTTTAAAGATAGTTCGAAATTAAAATGAATTTTACCAAGAAAAACCAGTTCTGGAGGCTACCGCGGGCCGGTAGATTGCTAGCGCCCGACAATATGCCTCAAAAATCATTTTTCTTTATAAAAACTTTGCCTTGCAACAACTCACACAACCTTCAAATATCTACCACTACACAACCCCGATATTGCAAGAAAAATAAATGAATAATAATTTTATTCAAGAATAACGAAGGTGGTTTACAATTAAGACCAACTAGATCTCTGTGACGCCGGAGATCGGAGGCGATGAAATACAAACTTCCTTTTTTTGTTTCTATACCGATCCTATACCCAGACCAGTTGGCTCTCTCCCTTTTCCCCCGGAAAGGTCTTCGAGCCGTCTCTTCACCTTCCTTCCCAAAAGGGTCTTAGAGCATCTTTAGATCACTAGATCTAGACGTCCCTCACCGGGATGATTTCTCATGAAACCCTTCACGGATTCCAACGACCCTCTGGTCGATTTTCCTCACACACAAGCAACAAGAAAATAAAGAAAATCCAGAGTAAACTATAAAGAGTTTAGAAGATATTCCTCCCTCAAAGGTAGAACTCATTCGAGCAACGCTGCGCAATCGATGCTCTTGAATATCGTTCTCTTTGCAATCGATCAGTCGTGAAAGATCGCTGAAGATTTCGTTCGTCGGAGTTCTTCAATCACGAGCGGGAGCAAGAAATAATGCTTTTCCTTCAATGGAGATGAAAGTTCGTCCTCCTCCAGATGCCGGCCGAATCCTAGAGTCAATTATTCTCCTTCCTCTTGTCTTCAGGAAAAGAAACACATGATTTTTATACGTCTGTGAAAAAATTAGCTACCGCCGGTGGTAGAGCTAGCACCCGGTGGTAGGTCGATTCACGTGACGGTGACTGTTGTCCAACAGATTTGGAAAAATATTAAAGTAAAATAATTTTCCGCTTTTACACTACCGCGACGCTGTACAAAGCTATCACCTAGCAGTAGTGGTATCTTCTCGACAAAGACAACTCGATGTTTGTTGAGACAGCTAGCGCCCAGCGGTATGACAAACGTCACGCAGTAGGTCACTAAGAGCTCGTGCAGATTTAATTCCAAGCTAGCTCGGGCGGTAACGTTAGCGCTCGACGGTAGGTCGCAAAAATTGATTTTTTTGTTATTTTGTACCTGTAAACCTGCACACTTTATCCAACACACGTATGATCAAATACAACACAAGATTGGATATTGTCAAATTAAAGAGATGCAAAGCATATGTTCCAACACATACATACTGCATTATGAAACACCTTTATTTATTTGCTCAACATAGAACCGTGAATGATGCTTGTGTCACCTTTACTTTTTTATTTCTATCTAATTTAGGTTTCATTACATTTGCATAAAAAGTGCTAACTTGTAGGGTGATGTAGTTTTCCGGGGTCCGCTAGGATGGCTGAGAGGTGGAGTGTTGTTACACTATTGTGGTCAGCCATAACTGACTCTCATTATACTACGTCTTCTGGGATAGTTACAGAGCAAGAATCACAAGCTGGAGCTAGCTCGCTGGCCAAAAAGATGCAGGCCTCATGAAGTGAACTTCCTCCTACCGGTCTGCTCTTTTTTGCTTCATGTACTTTATTCCGACTTGCACGCTGATGTAGCCTCGGGGTGGTATTACATTTTGTTGCGTTTGATGATGTTTGATATTTTGGGTGTTGATTTGAATATTGGCAATGTAAGGCCTTAAGATCAAGGTACTTCGATGTAGATGTAGATAACTTTTGTGTTCTTTGTGTTTTTTCTGTTTATATTTTGAGTTTTGAGATTAGTAGCAGTTCTTATATCATTCTTTAATATCAAAACTGTGATGATTATATGTTGTGGAGTTCCGACCGGACCCATATAATATGGTTATTGCAGGGGAGATGTTGCACATGGGCCGCGCATGCATCACACAAGGGCCTTGCACATCACACGTGCAGACCTTGCACAACACGCGTGCGCGGACCTTGCACAACACGCATGCGGACCTTGCACGATCTCTGTGAATTCTAGTGGTGCGTGCATGTGCTTTTCTGAGCGCGGGTGTTTTGCTCCATCTGTTCGACTCCGGAATATTCAAGGGGAACCCGATCAACACTGTACCATAATGATTGAATAGGACAAAAAGTTGGACGTCGTGAACTGAAATATGTAATGTGGTGGGGCAATAACCTCTATATTGGTGATAGAGTTTGTTACTGTGGGATCTGCAATTAATATGCTGTAACGGACAAAAATATCGTAATCCAAAAGATACAAAAGAATGGCCGGAGGAGGTGGCCGGAGACGAGGAAGAGGAAGAAAGGCCGGGGGTGGCCGGAGGTGGGAGAGAAGAGGGGGGTCGGGAAAACAGAGGAGCTCAAACTTTATTATAATTTTTCCTTAATCCAGATTACAAACCAAGACCCCTATTTATAGGACTAATTTGACAATTACAAATTACTTAACCACTAATACAAATACACGTGTCTAGTGGCTGTTACATTGCCTACGCCTTTAAAAACGACGTCCTCGTCGTTAGATCATCACTAACACAAGGCGTCCATTGATATAGCAATGCAAATCTTGATCCCCCTAAATATGAAACGAGTTCCACCAGGATCAAACACCCAAATTATTGATGTTCTTTGATCTTTTTTAACGACCTCTGCTGCAGCGAATCTTGTTGCAACGATCTTTGTTGTGGCGAACTCAATTGCAACGAACTCTTTTGTAAGCACTGATTTTACGCCTTTGTTTGAATAGTTGTTGCCGAAGACAACATTGTAGATGCTTTTGATTTTGGTGGTGTTAGATGGCAACACAAAATCATATTCAACACGCATCGGTGGCGCGGATGTTGAGTTGATCTTTTCCAGAACTATATGGTGAATAAGAGATGGCTCGGCGGTTGAGTTCTGTCCAAAAACTCCATGGGGAAAATCTTCTATTATTGTCACCGTTGAATTGATGATTGGCGAGATATGTTCCTCCAAAATAATTGGAAGGGAATCTTGTTCCACTGCATCAACAAGAACAATACTTATATCATTTAGCGTTTGCAAGGTTTGATTCATCATCTGCTCTTGTTTGCTTTGCAAGGTAAATGTAGAGTGCCGAAGTTCAGAAAATTGTTGACGTGTGGTGTCAATGAGGCGTTGATAATTGTTGTCCATGCTTTGCTCCAGAGCATCAAAACTATGTAACATCTTTTGTTTGAAGGCCTCAATAGCTTCATATAAGTCATCCATTGTAGAAGATTGGAAAATTGGCCTTTGCAGATCAAGGTTCTACAATTTTTTTGTAAACTCACTTTTCAAATTGTTCTGCCTCTTTAATTGAGTTGCAGCAGGGCTGGCAGAATAAATTGTGGTAGCTGAAAATTCTAATTGGAGTTTTTTTTTCTCTCTTTCTATTAAAAAAGTAAGCAGGGCCCTTTTGTTTTTTTAAAGCAACTTGAATGACGGGTTGTCCCGTCGAATCTGCAGAGGTGAGAGGGATGACCACAATCTTGAAAACTTAGGCTGGTTGTTGCTTGTCTTCACGGCAGCGGCGGTGGCGGCGCAGCGGCGGTGGCGGCGCAGCGGCGGTGGCGGCGCAGCGGCGGTGGCGGCGCAGCGGCGGTGGCGGCGCAGCGGCGACGGTGAATCTTGTGAAAAAAATAAAACAGGGGTGGCCCTTGGGTGGATCTTGGGTGGCTTGCCGTGGCAGATCTTGCGTTAAGCAAAGATGAGGCGGATTCACGTCAGTCCGGCGGCGAAGCGGCGGCGAAGCGGCGGCGAAGAAGGCTGTTGCAGCGGTGGAGGCGGCTGTGACAGAGCAGCGGCGGAGTCGGCTGTGGCCGCGCTGCGGCGGAGGAAGCGAAGCAGCGGAGACGGCGCCGCGGTGGATGCGGCGCAGCGGCGGTGGCGGCTCAGCGGCGGTGGTGGTGATTTTTTTGTTCTGTTTTCTCCTCTTTTTTGTTTTTGCTGGTTGCAGCGGAGGTGTTTTTTTTTTGGTGGAGGATGGTGAAGAACGCGGATGACTCGTTCAACAGAGGCGGGATAAGAGCTTGATCGCTGGTGTGGTGGGGATGTTCTTGATGCCAGAGATTTTCGATCCAAGAAAAGGAGATGGCGCTGCTTCAAAGCTTAAGCCGACGGTGGTAGCCGATGCAGAACTGGCGGCCGTTCTCGGGTAAAGAAAACGGAGGAGAGCTCGGGACGAGAGCACCAATTGTAACGGACAAAAATATTGTAATCCAAAAGATACAAAAGAATGGCCGGAGGAGGTGGCCGGAGACGAGGAAGAGGAAGAAAGGCCGGGGGTGGCCGGAGGTGGGAGAGAAGAGGGGGGTCGGGAAAACAGAGGAGCTCAAACTTTATTATAATTTGTCCTTAATCCAGATTACAAACCAAGACCCCTATTTATAGGATTAATTTGACAATTACAAATTACTTAACCACTAATACAAATACACGTGTCTAGTGGCTGTTACATATGCACTGCACGTGAAGGCATTCAAGTGAAATTTTTTTTGGTGCGTATTGCACACGTATTTTATGTCGTGTATGTGAAGATTTGGCCGTCCGATCCGTACTTTTATGGTCGGATTTTGATCAAAAATACGATCATATATTTGAATTGAAAATACAATCATATTTTTTTTGGATGGCCAAATCTTCATCGCACCGTGAAAAACACCCTTCAAATATGGGAAATGAGGATGAAGATGGCCCCAAAAATTTCACCAAAATTTACTGACGTCCATTATCAACGTCCAATAATTATACCGGTATATCTCCGTACATAAGTTATCATTTTCGTTTATGATCAGTGAGAGCGAAGTTTATTCCGTCCGGGTTCTAATGCAGTAAATTTGCTCGCGCCCGTTAATATCTCCACTCGGCAACACATTCTCTCACCCCCGGAGGGAAATTTAGGGATCGACAGGAAAACGCTATTTCCCGGCAAGCAGAAGAGGAAAAATCATCAAGTTGCCGTAGAGGAAAACTCGAGGGTAGCGAATCGCCAATATGGTGAAAGTCGCCACTTTCTTCGGAATGGTGTTTGGCGCCTTCCTTTTCTGGGAATCTATGGACAAGGTCCATGTCTGGATGGCCCTCCGCCAAGACGAGAAGGTACTCTTCTCTCTCGCCTGCTTCGAATCGCTTCCACTTGTGCTTGTTGTTTTGATCCATGAATTAATTGACCTAGGTCATGGGATCCGATCAATGGGTTCCAATTTTTTCAGCTAAGACGCTCTTCCGTGTAGAAATCAAATTAGACGATATAATGTTTGTTTGGTGTTTGATAAAATTATTATTTACGCACGACGTCCTGAAAAAAATTACAATTCCTTCTCCTTTTGTTAAGAGCTCGATGACAGATCTGTCCCACTGTAAAGTTCTAAAGTATATTTAAGTGAAGATGCAACAATGACCAAGAGAAGAGATGGAGGTGGCCGGAGATGTGATAGAAGACGAATGGCCGGGTGTTGGCCGGAGATAGGGGAGGCGAAGGGGAAATGGGAATAAATGAGAAACAATCTAAAACTTGGTTACTTTTTTCATTCTTCCTTACAAGCACTGATCCCCCATATTTGTAATAATAATTAGGCTAATTTCGACACGTGGCCCACTGCTGCTACACTGCATTTGCCTTTTAAAAACGTCATCGTCGTTTGTTCATGATGGGGGTTCCCCTGAGCCGGTTCAACCGAACCCATATAACCGCACGCAACCACCCGGGGTGTAACCATCGCGCCAACCGGTGCACCAACCGTCGTCGTCTCCATAGCTGCGCCAACCAGCCGCCAACGCCGTAACCGCCCAGTGCGCAACCGCTTGCGACGCGTCGGCCGGGGCTTGGCCCTCTGCTACCGCTCTGCATGCCTCCTCCTGTCTCCCCTATAGGGGGAGGCTTTCCGTCTGGCCACCACCCCCTCTCAGGGGCGGCTCCCGCCCGACCTGGACGACCGACAGTTTTGCTGCCCGTCCTGCTATTCCAGGTGCCCTAGACGGGCGACAGTTTTTGCCGCCCGTTCAACCGACGCCCCCTCTCAGGGGAGGCTTCCCTCCCGACCCGGACATGCGACAGTTTTGCCGCCCGTCCTGTTGCTTTCGGCGCCCTAGACGGGCGGCAGTTTCTTCCGCCCGTCCAGCCACCGCCCCGTCTCAGGGGCGGCTCCCGTCCCGACCAGGACAGGCTTCAGTTTTGTCGCCTGTCCTGCTGTTTCAAGTGCCCTGGACGGGCGACAATTTTTGCCGCTCGTCCAGCCACCGCCCCCTTTCAGGGGCGACTTCCATCCTGACCAGGACGGGAGGCAGTTTTGCCGCCCGTCCTGTTGCTTCCAGCGCCCTGAATGAGCGGCAGTTTTTGCTGCCTGTCCTGCCACCGCCCCCTCTCTGGGGCGGCTCCCATCCTGCCTCCGACTCGTTATGGGTGGCATCCTCGTTGCCTGCGATGGGCAGCACCGGCCATCCGGGCGACCCTTTACCTCCGGTCGCCGGCCAGGCTGGGCTGCCCCTCCCCTCGCGGGAGGAGCGGTTATTTTTCCGGCGGGGGTAGTTATTTTCCGGCCGAGGGAGTTTTCGTCATTTGCGTAAATGAGGCGATCCGTGTGCCCCTTTTCAGACAATTCTATTGGTCCGACCGGTCGTTATTGGGAGAATTTACTGGATCGCTCCTCCTAAAATCTATAAATAGATCCTTCTCCCTTTCATTTTAATTCTCTTCTCCCCCGGTAAAATCCTCTTACGGATTTTCTCTCTTCTCATCCCTTTCTCTCTCTACGTCTGCTTGTGTGCGCTCCCCCTTTGCGCACGTTCCTCAGAGAATTCTGCCGTCAAGACCGTTTGAGCGCACCTCCGTGCACTCTGCCGTCAAGACCGTTCCAAGTGCGCCTCTGCGCGCTCTGCCGTCAAGACTGTTCCAAGCATGCCTCCGCGTGCACCGTCGGGACCACCAAACCTCCTCAGTGTCAGCAAACTAAGCCCGCTAGAGCGCCCAAAGTTCGTGTGCCCCGCTCCGCCAGCAGTTTATAAGACCAACTTTAGTGCCTGCCAAAGACCGCTCAACTGCAGCCCGTTGTGCAGAATGCACAGAACTCCCAACGCCCTCGACTCCGCTGCAAGCTTGTCGGTTGGCGACGAGTCAGCCATTCCAGACTCATCAAAGTGCAACCGGAGACAAATCACAGAGAATACGGCGCGCAGGACACGCTGCTCGAGCTTCTAAGCCCCAGACACCAGGGCGAGAGTTGGCTGACGAGTGAGTCACCCCCACTTCCGCGCATCAACAAAGGACTTTAAAGCGAGGCCAGTGCATCGCTGCTCATAATTCGCAAAGAAACACTTAGATCCACGAGTGGTGGTCTGTCACCCTTTGAGCTCTCCCTCCACTCCCTTTAGTTTTTTCAAGAAAGCCCTGTACAACAACTTTCAAATAGTGGGGGTTTTGCCTACACAGACCCGACCATGTGGTTTTTCATCCAGTTGACGTGATTTCCATGTTAACAAAAATTCTTTCTCCAATCTTTTACTTGCTGTGACTATTGGCGCACTCGACCGCTCCCGGGCTAAGGCGGTTCAATTTAGTCCGGTGTACGAGATCCTTGAGCGATCCCCAACAGTTTTGCGTCGTTTGTGGGGACACGGTTCCCACCATTCCTAGAAGACCTAAAAGAGCTAGAAGACAGTACCATTAGCACATCGGTACTCGTGACTTGAAAGCCTGGCAGGAAAAGCCGCCCACACAGCCAGAAGAACGGCCCTTGGGGGGCACAATGATCCAATTCTTCTTCGCTCGCTCGATAACATGCCAGAAGCAGATCTCCCCAGCGCGGATACCCAAGACCGTGGAGTCCCTCCAGATGAAGGACTTGAGGCACAACATCACTGCAATCACCTGGAAATAGCAGACCTCAGGCATGCGGCACGGGGGGGGGGGGGTCATAAAGAAGTTTGTGCCATGATCAAGGAAAATAAGCAAGTCAAAGAACGTGCTGCCCACTACCCGCTCACCGTTAGCACCAGTGGTATTAGCGCATCCAATCCTGAACGGCTACAAGCTCCCAGAACTCGAAACATTCGGTGAAACGGACGGCCCGCAAGACCACATCAATCACTTCATCACCATAATGAGGCTCAGCGATACCCCCGATCAACTGCTATGTCAGGCGTTCCCGACGACCTTGAAAGGGCAAGCTCGCACTTGGTTTTATTCACTGAACGAAGAAGGGATTGACAATTTCGCAGATCTATCTCAACTCTTTGTCGACCAGTTCATCGCTAACCGCAAGATCGCCCAAGACCCCTCCTACTTTCTGGGGGTCCGTCTGCATAAGGGAGAATCCCTTAAGGACTTTTTTCGCCGCTTCACGATAGATCCCGGGAATCGCCCCCTTCTCCTGCGCGACTTCCTCCTAGGAGGGCTACGACCCGACGGATTTTACTCAGCACTAGTAAGGGAAACGGTCCCCAGCCATGCTGACCTTATACGCCGTATCAAGGCTCAAATTGCGGCCGACGAAGCAGTCAAAGCACATCAACAGCAATTTCAAGACAGTTCGGAACGAAAAGAGCAACGACGATCGTCGCTTCAGAAGAAGAGCAGTGATCGCCGCAGCAAGCCGTGAGCCCAACAAGATCAGAACCACGCTCTCCTCAACACCTCCATGACCAACATACTCCATGCTATCCAAGATAGGGTACCGCTCCACAAGACTAAGCCTATCGCCCTAAACAAAAGCGACCAATCGCAGTATTGCGAGTTTCACCGCGTGTCCGGGCACATCACAGAAGATTGTACCAAACCGAAGAAAGAAATCAAGCATCTTCTTCGCCAAGGGCTCTTTAAAAGATTCATACGGAACAAGACCCAAAATTAGTCAGCTTCACACAAGCCAACAAATAAATTACCATCCATCTGCTAGAGGAAACTGGGGGGCCACCCCTAAAATAATCTCTTCATGGATAAGCTCACTCCCCGCTCACAGAAACATGTGTTTAAGCTTCTGCACCTTATTTCTACAAATTGATGCTCTGACTCTATTCACTTCATATGTTTTTGATGACGAACGAAGGTTGTCAGGATCGAGATCCTACATGAGATCATTTCGAGGTAGGATCAGATCAGATAATATGGTTGGATCGAGGATTGCTTTACAAAATCAGGATCGATTTACAAAATCTGGATTGTAAGATTGTAAGATTCTATGATAACCATGGAATGACAATATGTAAGGTCACATGACCTACGCCTGCCATCGCTAGGTACCTACCCCCCATAGCGGTCGGTGCACGCCAATAGGTAAGGTCGCAAGACCTCCACATGCCGTCGCTGGAGGCTAACCCCCCTGGAGGTCGGCGTCTGTTACTAGGTAAGGTTGCAAGACCTACACCTGCCGTCGCCAGAGGCTAACCTCCCTGGCGGTCGGCGTCTGCCACTATGTAAGGTCGCAAGACCAACACTTGCGACCTCCCACTGCAATAAACAATCACTGGACCTCCCTTTGAAAGGTACATCTCATGGCGATAACGTCCGACCTTGAGTTTGTAATGTTAAAAGATTGCTCGCAAAATATTTGCAGCAATTTTATGCAATTCTTTTAAATAATTAATTTGAGTTTGCGCATCAAAAGAAATACACTCATGAAATAAAAAATGATGACGGTCAGGTGGGCGGGGCAACAAATAAAAAATCTCGAAATGAGATATATTAAGAGCGCGGCGTTTAGAACTATTGCATGTGAATGTTGCTTGTGGAGACACAAAATCCCATTGCTTTAGATTTTCCTTGATTAAACGTTTAAGAAAATTTTTCAAACTTGTATTAACGATTTCAGTCAGTTCATCAGTTAGAGAGTGATAAGCGCTACTAAACTCAAGTTTGATGTCCATTCGACCACATAATATTTTCAAAAATTTGATTATAAAATGTTTAATAGCTTGTTGCAATTCCACAGATTCGCTTACGTCTAACTTAATATCATAAATTTTAAAATTTATTATAATTTTGTCTTTCAGAAGTTTCCAAAGAATTCCTTTAAATCGCGTGTCTTTATTAGGGGGGGAAAATTTGTGGATTTCTCACTATCCCTATATAACGAGTTATCTTAAATATGTTCATAATTTGAAAGTAAATTTTTTCAAACACATATATATTTATAGGATAATGAAGTGATATGAAATGATGTTCTCTAAATATAAAATCAATATTTGGTGGTGATTCCATTGCTAAGGCCAAATGATCATTAAACATAGTGTTTGTGGACTCAAGTGTTGGTGGTGATAGTGGACTAGGAGAATCTTGACATATGTAGCTCGACTCTACATCACCTAAGGTGTGGGCCTTATCACTAGCCAACTCCATCTGTGAGATTAAAACTGTCATCCAAGTTGAGTGTGACAATGCTATTACATTTTTCTTCGTGAAGCAGGGGCTCGAGAAGAGACTCAATGACTACAGTTGGAGATTCAGTGGGTTCAACTCGAGTCTCTACTTTAATTGGGATGACATAAATGTGAGGAGGAAACTCTTTTTCCTGAAGCTGGGGCTCAGGAAGAGACTCCTCAACTGGATGGGGTGCTACTGCGGAGCTAAGTTGGGATAATGTGCTTATGGGGGTGATAACACTAGGGAAATCTATGTCCTTAAAAGTGGGGGCAACGACGAAACTAGCGGGAGGTCTAGCAGTAGACCTAAACTCAGACTCCACCTTAAGGGCCCTAATAAAAACTTCTAAATTGCGATAATTGTGCAGCTCTAGTTGAGACCTAATGGGGTATGCAACCCGTGTAGGTAACAAGATACAATCATTTCATCACCCTCCTGAATATCTAATCTAGACTGAAGGACTAGAAATTCTTTAGCGTACTCATCAACCGACAAATTTTTTTGTTGTAGATTTTGAAATCTACGATATAAAGCGTGAAGGTAATCAGGAGAGACATAGTGTTTGCGCAGCTCTGATTTGAACTCAATCCATGTAGTAATTGGAGGCAAGCACAACTTATCTCTCATGCGTTGAAGTTGTTTCCACCATTCTAAGCCAGGTCCCTTAAGTATACGAGTCAAATACTCGATTTGTCTACTCGAAGGTATTTGAATTCGACTCATGAAAGTTTCCATACTACAACACCAATCTAAACATTCATTATGTTCTAGACGCCCATAAAAATCGCTCATATGTGTGTGTGATAGGCGCTTAGGATCAGTGAGCTCATCATGCCATGAGTGTATATTTGCGAGAGATGCTACCATTTCAGTTAAATTTTTAATTCGGGCATTTAAATCTTTTATGGTGCTCTCTAAACCTACGAGCTTTTCCATTAAATTATATATATATATATTAAAACACTTAATTATTATTATTGTAAGAATAGAGAGACCTCCAACCTTGTATATACTTCTTGAATTGATAATTACAAGTATGAATACATTTATATAGGAAGAGAGAGAGAGAAGAGAAGATTCCAATCCAAGATGTGGGACAAATACAAAAAATAAATGAGCCTCTTAAATGGGCCTTTACAAGGGCTTTTCTAACACTCCCCCGCAGGCTAGAGCGTACAAGTCGTAGGCGCCAAGCTTGGATAAAAATTGGTAGTATAACGGCCGGGAGAGAGCTTTGGTCAGGATATCAGCAACTTGATTTGTAGCAGAAACATGCTCCAGATCTACCTTCTTTGACTGTACTTTTTCTCGAATAAAATGATAGTCTACTTCAATATGCTTTGTGCGTTCGTGAAATACCGTGTTCTTGGCAATATGTATTGCTGCTTGAGTATCACAAAATAGGGTCGCCGGTGATGAGAGACAAACACCCAAGTCTCCCAGAAGGCTCTCAAGCCATGTTAACTCGGACACTACAACAGCCATGGCCCGGTACTCAGCTTCAGCAGAAGAGCAAGCAACCACATTCTGTTTCTTGCTACACCAGGTTATGAGATGATCACTGAAGTAGGTACAGAAACCAGATGTAGAGCGCCTATCATCAACGGATTCTACATAGTCAGCGTCCGAGTATGCAACAAGAGATAGTGATGTGGATGTCTTGTACACAAGCCCTTGTCCTGGAGCGTTCTTGAGATACCGAAGAATGCGCTCGACAGCTTGAAGATGAGATGTCCTAGGAGCATGCATAAATCGACTCACGACTCCTACGACAAAAGAGTTGTCTGGTCGAGTAACTGTAAGGTAGATTAGTTCCCAACCAGGCATCTGTAGTATTCCGGATTCGTAAGCAGTTCATCGGAGTCAGAGCTATGGGCCGAGAGCCTGTGATTAGCGTCCATTGGAGTATCCGTAGGTTTGCATCCCGAATAACCAGCATCATGAAGGAGGTCCATACAATACTTCCTTTGGGATAATACAAGACCATCAGGCCGTCGTGCAACCTCAAGCCCGATAAAATATCGTAGGTTACCAAGATCTTTGGTCTGAAAGGCGGAGTTCAACACGTGCTTGGTATGTTGTATTCCTGTAGTATCGTCTCCAGTAATGGGGATATCGTCAACATAGACAAGTAGAATCACAGTTCCGGTTGGCCGGTGTCGAGTGAAGAGAGAGAAGTCAGCCGAGCTCCTAGTGAAGCCAATATCGCGGACTACCTTGCTGAATTTATCAAACCAAGCGCGCGGAGACTGTTTGAGACCATAAATAGACTTACGAAGATGACAAACCCGAGACTCCCACGTGGTCTCAAACCCGGGAGGTTGATGCATAAAAACAGTCTCCTGTAGATCACCATTGAGAAAGGCGTTCTTAACATCCAGCTGATAAAGAGGCCAATGACGGTGAACAACCAAGGAAAGAAGAACTCAGACCGTGTTCAATTTGACAATTGGAGAGAAAGTTTCCTCATAATCAAGACCGTGTTGCTGAGTAAAACCCCGGGCAACGAGGCGGACCTTCAGACACTCAACAGACCCATCCGCGGTATGTTTGACAACAAAGACCCACTTGCAGCTGACACAGTGTTGGCCTGCAGGAAGGGGAACCAGATCCCAAGTCTGGTTAGCCCAAAGAGCCCTCATTTCATCCTCCATGGCCGCCCGCCACCCCGGGTGTTGAAGCGCCTCCTGCACAGTGTTAGGAATAGAAATCGAGCAAAGTGAAGTGGCAAAGGCGTAGAGAGGTGGAGCGAGCCGGTGGAGAGAAACGTAGTTGGCCAGGGGATGGGCCATAGAAGCAGGAGCCGGATCCGCCGGTGCCGGAGTGTCACTGGGAGCAGGGAGCTGGGACAGGGAACCATCCTTGGAGCCGCGACGAGTATAGACACGGATAACGGGAGGAGGGACTTTGGGAGCAGGAATAGAGGTGGAGGGAGAGGGTAGAAAGGATGTCGCTGTAGGAACGACAGGTCGGGGCAGAGCAGGAGAGAAAATCGAGGAGGAAGGTAAGTGAAAGGGTTGATCTTCGCAGAAGGTGACATCCGCGGATACAACCATCTTGCCATCGAAAGGAGAGTAGCAAACATACCCCTTTTGAGTACGGGAGTAGCCCACAAACATATATTTGGCCGCACGAGTAGCGAGTTTGTCGGATGGAGGTCCAAGAAGATGAACATAACAAACGCACCCAAAGACATGTGAGAGGAGAGAGGTTGGTTTGGTAGTAGGATATAGTAGTTCGATAGGAATGACAAAATCAAGAACAGAAGAAAGGAGGCGGTTAATGAGATGACAGTCTGTGGAGACTGCGAAATTCCAATATTCGATTGGAACCTGCATTTGAAACATGAGGGAGCGAGCAACATCGAGTAAATGACGATTCTTCCGTTCGGCCACCCCGTTTTGTTGAGGGGTATAGGCACACGAAGTTTGATGGATAATGTCAAACTCGGTGCAGATGGAGAAGGTGCACCCTGTATATTCACGATCATTATCAGTGTGGAGGATTTTGAGTGGGGTGGCGAACTGCGTACGTACCTCAGTTACAAAGGCACGAAAGACAGATGTATGCTCAGTACGATCATGCATTAAATATAACCATGTAGTACGCGAGTAGTCATCGATAAAAGTGACAAAATAACGAAAACCATAAATACTAAGGATCTTATAAGGGCCACATACATCAGAATGAACTAAGGATAACAGAGTACTACTCCGGGTACATGCAGTGGGAAAGACAAAACGATGGTGTTTGCCGTAGATACAAGATTCATAAGAGAACTCCCGTAATGGAACATCAGGAAGAGCCCGCTTAAGAATCGGAAGAGGAGCATGCCCAAGGCGACGATGCCAATCAACAGTAGAGACGACAGATAAAAGAGTGGGTTGGGTATCCAAGATGTAAAGCCCATTCACCAGCTGCCCCTACCAATGATACTCCGGCTGCGACGATCCTGCATAAGAAAGGAAGAGCGAAAAAAGTGATTGAACAATCAAGGTCGTTTGTCAGGCGACTAACGAAAAGTAAATTGAAAGGAGATCCCAGAACGTGAAGAACCGAGGAAAGAGAAAGGGCCGGGGTAAGTTGGAGGGCAGCGACGCCAGAGACCGGTAGAGTGTCACCATTAGCCACAGTGATACACGGGGGATGAACCATCTGGAGATAGTTGGAGGGCTTCTGGGAAGTAATATGGTGAGTAGCACCGGAATCAACGATCCAGTGAGGGCTTGGAGAGAGACAGGTTATACCTTCCGCAAAAAAGGTCGCAACCGAGCCGGAGGAGCGGCTGAGGACACCATGTAGCTGATGGAGTTGGGTGCGAAGCTTATCAATATCGTGTCGGGTAGCGGAGGCCGGATCCTGGGAAGGAGCCTCAGGGGAAGCAGGAGCAGTAGAGGAAGTGGCAGCGAGGTGGGGAGGGAACCCATGCTTGTTGTAACAAGTGGCCTCAAGATGGCCACCCCGACCACAATATGTGCATTTGAGAGACGAGCGTCCACCACGTCCGCGTCCCCGAGACGGAGGCCCCCCCCCCCCCCCCCCCCCCCCGAGTGGAAGAGCTACGAGCAGGGGGATTCAGAAGGAGAGGCTGTTGTAGAAGAGCAGGGGCAAAACTGGGAGGGGCCTCCGTAGGAGGCGTAACCCGAAGTAGCATGGAACAGACGTCAGACATTGACGGAGTCGTCATGGAAGAGAGGATCTGGGCCCGAACACTATGCAGGTGGGGCGGAACTCGGGACATCATCATCGCTATGGTAACGACCTCTTTCTGGGTCCGTTGAGTAGCAAGATCCGTTGTAGGAGGCTGATGTTGAATCCAAGCCTCGGCTAGAGTCTTGGCCTGGGCAACAAAGGAAATCATGTCGCCGGGAGTACCTGGAGCAAGATTCTGAAGGTTGGAGATAATATCATAGAGGTGCTGAAGACTGTTTTGCCCAGAGTAAAAGGAGTGGAGCTCCTCCAACATTGCCTTGGCCGTATCATGATACATGGCCATCCGGTAGGGTTCGGTGTCCATAGAGTTGAGGAGCCAAGATTGGACCCGACCGTCATCACGAAGCCAATCATCAGTGGGAGCAACAGGAGTAGCCCGAGTCAGGTGGTGGAGAAGACCCTTCATCTGCAGGACACGACGGACAGAGTGAACCCATTCGACAAAATTACGTTTGCCAGTCAGAGAGATAGTAATAATCCGCAGTTCATCACGGAGGTCAGAAGCCGGAGTAGCCTCACGGGCTGGCGGAGCAGAAGTAGCAGCAGAGGCGTCGGAGGCCATGCGGCTAATAGATGAGGCCGGTTGGAAAGGGAGAAGTCGCGCGGCTAGCAGAAGGAAGAAGCCGGGCAGCCTGGCAAGGGAGGCCGGGCGGCTTGGAGAAGTCGCGCGGCTTGGCAAGGGAGGCCGGGCGGCGTGGCAAGGAAGGCCGCGGGTAAGAAGCCGGGCAGCTGGCGAGAAGAGAAGAAGGCCGCACGACAAGGGAGAATGGCCAGCGATAAAGAAAGTTGCAACCAGAATGCGGCTAAAGGAGAAAGAAAGAGGCCGCGGGTAAGAAGGTGCCGCGACGAGTAGGTAGGGAAGGCCGCACGGTCAAGGGAATCCAACCAGCGACCAGGGAGGTCGCGACCAAGAATGCGGTGAAAGGAGAAGGAGAGGCCGCAAGCGACTTGACAGGTCGCTGCGATTAGAGGGGAGAGGGAGACCGCGACCAAAAATGCGGACAAGAACTGAGAAAGGGGAGGAACCCGCAGCGGCTAGAGAGAAACCGCGAGAAGCGGGAAGAGAGAGGCCGCGCGGAAAACAGGTACAAGAGGCCGCGCGGTCAGGGAAGAAGGCCAGGCAGGAGAGAAAAAGGTAGAGAAAGTGGACCCCACGTGAGAGAAGGTTATAAAAGAGGGAGAGATAGGAAGAGTAGGAGGAGGTCAGAACAGAAGGGAAGATGGAGGAACAACGGGTAGAAAAACTAGTCGCCCGATACGACGGCTAAGCAGGAGAAGGATAGGCCGCACGGTCAGCCGGGTGACCTGGCGGTTTGCACACGGACAAGCCGGCTAGAGGGAGACCGGTGGCTCTGATAACATGTAAGAATAGAGAGACCTCCAACCTTGTATATACTTCTTGAATTGATAATTACAAGTATGAATACATTTATATAGGAAGAGAGGGAGAAGAGAAGATCCCAATCCAAGATGTGAGACAAATACAAGAAATAAATGAGCCTCTTAAATGGGCCTTTACAAGGGCTTTTCTAACAATTATTATTAATTTAAATAAATTACACAAATTTTAATTAATTTTTTTTGAAAAACAAAGAGCACTCTTTTTTTTAAATAAAATAATAATGTTATATATTATTAATAATAATTCAAATATTTTTAAAGTTTTTTTAAATAGCATCGCGTGATTCGCGATCGGAGGGAATCACACCCCTTTGACACCAAACTGATGTAGAATCAGATTAGAGTTTTTACAATTAATATTTTTTAGCAAAATTTATAAATTTTATTTATAAAATAAAACTAGGTTTTTGAAAATAATTTGAACTTTTAGTTTGAAAGAGGGGCCGAGCGGCCAAATCAAGCTTTCACGCGCAAAATTACTCTCAACCGTTTGAGCAGCACCAGATCGTTAATCGTTATTAGAAAAATATTCTGCGGTGCCTAACGAATTGATCCGCTGCGAGATCCGTTTAACTACAAGTACACCACAAGCAATAATTTATGAAATTAGCAGAAATTAAAGTAGTGGGAACATTCGTGACAAACTTGCATTAATTAATTACGATGCTTAAACTTAATCCAATATGAGTAGAGCAAGAAGGGTGAGATTACCCAAGGGTAATGAACCCGGTTCAATCCCAGACAGCGCTAGGGTGGATCAAGGATGGCCGATCGGTGGAATATACGGGCAAGGTTGCGTCAATCAGGAACCATGTACAGAGGCTCCCGATCAACGGCGGACAAATGAGTCGACATCGATGCTAGCCGGAATGGTCGCCAGAATCGATGGTGCGGTCGACGACGACCTAGCAAGGGTCGGGCGCTCGAGGTGTTCCGGGGCACGAGACTGGCGTGCGTCGGCGGCCGCGGTCGGCATGCGGCACGGACGGAAGGCCACAGTCGTTTTAAACTTACGGGAGTAGCCGGTGGGCGGTGATGGAGGTTGCTTGGCCTTCACAGGAGGAGAAGTCCAGCGTCGGTGGCTTACAGGAAGGGGCGGGTGCTGATAATACAGAGGGAACGAGTGTTCTCTCGTTTCTTTGTTCAATCAAGGCTATCGTTCTCTTACAGATGACTGCCTTTAATAGTCACCAACAATAATTTCTCGAAATACAAGATTTCCAAATTTTCTTTAGGGCACCGTGATAGTAAAAGATATTTCTCAAATAGGATTATTTCAAAATCTCCCTTACTCCAAATAAGGGATTTCCAAAATTTCTTTGGTGGCACCGTGACAGTAAATATTATTTCTCAAATAGGGTTATTTCGAAAATCTCCCTTCTTCCAAATTAATAAGATTTTCTATTGTGCAACTATTTATCATCTTGTTAATTTTTGGCTATGATCAAATATTTATGCGTATTTTAATTAATATAAACTTGCCTTTACCGTCCTAACTACCTAAATCACCAGACCTATTTATTCAGGGTCTCATTGGCCGGTCAAACCGACGAGCCAAAGGAAGTACATGTAATGAGAACGATTACATGAGATGAAAATGAGTACATGAAATGAAATAGAAATAAATATGTGTAAGAACTATGATGCGACGAATGATGCATCAATGAGGGACTCAAATACAGACAAAAAAATGTGGGACTAAAATTTTACCCGCTCAGACACAAATATAATAATACTTAAACTAATACCTCCAACACCCCCCCTCAAGCTGAAGGAAGACCCTTCATCTTGGACACATCAAATAACGACAACAGAGGTAGGGACGTGGAACAAAAAACAACAAACGAGCAACCGGGGGAAATTCCAATCCGTAGAATTAAGCCGGGGACAACCACACATGACGCTGACCCACACACGACGCAGGACCCACACACGATGTGGACTTGCTGTAAATCAGTCAACCAACATCACCTACACGCACAACATGCAAAAGAGAACGAAAGATGTGGAGCACATCATCAAACAGGCAACTTAGAATAATCCGCTGGGGATAATCCGCACAAAGGCGGTCCCACACGACACAATCTCGCACGACACTGTCTCACACGACACAACCCGCAGAGATTAGAACAACCAACACAATCACTCTCCAACACATGACCAATCAAAAAACAAACATGGGGAGATACAAACATCACACGACTTACGACTAAAGGTTGTGTGGAACGAAGGCAAAAGTCGGGAAAGATCATCCGAGTCGCTTTTGTCCCGAACACTCCCTCTCACGTGGATACCACGTGCATATAAGCATAACAAGACGTTACAAAGCAAAATACTAACAATAAACAAATAAAAAACCACACAAAAGGATCAAAGAATAACACAACTTCAGCTTTGGCGAGAGATCAGCTCCCTCGACGGGTATAAGCGCTTGTTTGACCGAAGCTTGATCTCAGAAGAAAGGCGATAATCACGACGGCGCCTCGGTTAATGCGCGGCTGGTACACACATCCGGATCCGCCACATATGCCGCTTGAGAGTCTCACGAGGGCAATCTTCGCGGTCTTATGGTGGGGGAAGTGACTCACACCGACAAGAGGGTCGGAGGCCTGAGCAACCAGGTTCTACGACGTCTGGATGCGTCCGAAGGGGTCTCAACAGGCACCGGTAACCAGGCATGAGTGTTAATCCTGGGTCTGTTTTTCCTTGAATGCTAAGAAATCCGAGAGAGAGTGTATCCCGTATGATCTGAAACTTTTCCTAAGAGGAGAATGTCATATCTTTCATTAAAGGAAATCACCCGAAAATCTTAGCTGGAAAGGAAATAATGATATAGAGCGAAGAGAGAGAACGTAGAACCGTAGAAGTCGAGTTGCTCTCCCCTTGTTAGCCAGGCGAGTGGCCCTGACCATGGCTGGTGACTGGAGATGGGATGTACTCTTCTATCACGCTAGCAAGCCAATCCTCCTTGACTGGCATTGGAACATATTTTTCCATTGGACTTGCGGTTTGTGCTTTTTCAGGGGGAAACGGGAAGCATTCTTCCACCATGCCTGGAAATCGCCCTTCCCCAACTCGAGGTGGTATATACTCTGTTGAATTTACGGACCAGATGTTGCACTCTGGCCGTTTTGGGGTCACTCCTGACACAGAATTGCTTCCTCTCCAACGGGAATTTCAAAACTTGATAAGATAAAGCAATGGCCTGAAAGTCTTCCAAGAGAGGTCTCTCAAAAATTACGTTGTAACTTCTGGGAGCATCGATAATCAGGAAGGACTCCTG
Source organism: Platanthera guangdongensis (assembly GCA_039583875.1). Classification (NCBI taxonomy): domain Eukaryota; kingdom Viridiplantae; phylum Streptophyta; class Magnoliopsida; order Asparagales; family Orchidaceae; genus Platanthera; species Platanthera guangdongensis. Next base: position 67,255,593 of record CM077164.1, read on the forward strand.
TCCGGCTACGCCGCATAAGATGACGGTCAGGTGCACACTTCCTTCAATTTCTTTCATCTCCCCTGAAAAGCCATAAAGGGGGCCGTCACAGGCCTTCAACGGTTCGTCCTTCTTCAGGACTTCATAAGTGGGTTTAAAAAGGATGTTAACAGAACTGCCCGTGTCCACCAAAATCCTGGCTACCGCATAGTCCCCTAAGACGACCTTGATGACGACCACGTCATGGAAAGTACTAATGAACTGTGGAAGATCCTCTTCCTTAAATGTTACCGTTCCGTGAGTTGGCGGAGCCAGGGATGTGGAGGCTACTTCTCTTCCCCTTAATCGCCTCAGACTCCCCTTGCGAGAGGGCTCGACTCCGGCCCCACCGTGGATGTAGTTAATACTTCCCAGCGTACCGACCCCTTCTACCTCTACGTATTCTTCTTCGTTCTCTTGTTCGACCAGATTACACCTCGGGGAACTCGGCCCCTCCCCAACCTTTCCTTTTCCTTTTCTCGACGGGGAGCTTCTCCAGCTCTCCCTACCTGCCTTTCTGCCAACAAGTATTCCAACTTTCCTTTTTTAGCAGCTTTTCCACTAAGCTGCGAAGGACCCGACAATCCTCTGTGTCGTGTCCCACGTCACGGTGGAACTTACAGTAGAGGTTGAGATTCCTATTCCCGACTCCTCCCTTCATAGGCCTTGGGAGCCGGAAGTCGGGTTGCTGCTGAAGAACCTCCTGAACCTCTTCCATCGGCATCCCGATGTTGGTGTATTCTTGCACATCATCCTCCCACTGCTTTGGGGGGCTCCTAGTAATAGTGGCGTCTGAACGTTCTCTTCTTGTTGTTGTTGGGGATTCCCCGCCTTCATCTACCGAAGGGCTTGGGGCCCCTGGGGACGAGGATTGCACCCTCTTTGATGTGAGGGGCGAGACTCTTGGTTGATGAAATTGTTCTTCTGCGGTGGCCTCGAGGGGTGACTGAAAGAACTATGAGGGCACTTCCCCCCTAACTTTGAAAGACTTGTAACGAAATCCTCATTGTTGTATTTTCCTTCGATGAACTGATTTGCTCTTTCAATAAGTTCTGCGTAGGTCTTGGGCTTACTTTCACTGATCATAAACTTGAAGAGACTTGGGCGGATTCCGTTGGTGAACGCAACTCAGTAAACTTGAGTGTCTACATCTGGGACTTCCATGATTAAGCTCTGAAAGTGATCTACATATTGCCCCATTGTCTATTTGTTTCCCGTGCCCGCTGTTGGATCTGAAAAAAGCACGTCAACATCCGCCCTTCGTCTCTTTGAGGTGACGAACCTTTGCAGGAAATCTGTTCTCAGTTCTCTGATGGAGGTGACCGAGCCTGGAAGAAGACTGCGAAACCACTCCCTTGCCTTTCCGTCGAAAGTGGTGGAAAGGAGTTTGCGGCGCAGGGCTTCGGAGAGGGGCTGTAGAGAAATAATGACGTCGAAGGCTTGTAAGTGAGAAGACGGGTCCTCCTTCCCCGTAAAGCGAGGAAGGCGTGGTTCTCGAAAACCGTTCGGAGCGGTTTCCCCGGCGGTGCTGGGGGAGAACGAGAAAACACTTCTACCCCTTCGATCGATACTTGGTCATCGAAGACGAGCACCCTTCCGGGTCGGGCGGCCTCCTGGAATAGTCGCCGAGGAACACTCTCGACATCCGCCTGGTCCAGGGGCGGATTCGCAGGTGTCGCGGGTTCCCCTTGGTGATTGGCGTCCTGTGCTCCCCCTCGGCGCGCCAATAACTCGTTTACCCTATTGAAAATCCGGTCGAACTCAGCCCTGTTGACATGTTTGTCGGGATCCGGGGTCTGTCCGCCTACCATAATTTGGATCTACTGACTAACAGATCTGAAGGTCGCGGGGGCTTGCTCGAACATATGAACGCTGCTGTTGGTTCGTGATGGCAGGATCGATTTCACTATTCACTTGATCCACGTTCACCACGCCAAATTCTCTTAGAACCAAAAACGGTCACCAACTCTTTGCGCGCAATTCTGGGGTAGAATGTTCGGCCGAGGAGAGAAAGTGGTTCACAAGTAACTAGCTATTGCGGATCACACAAAGAATGAGTAAGGAGTAGACAGCTTTCTGCGGCGTACACCTGATTGGACCCTGTTGGGTATTGTATCCACAATAACCATGATTTGTGTGAAGTCACCCTTGAACTAAGATGAATTAAGTATGCATTTGATGCTATTTTTTAGTTGAGTGCTTGCAGGTCATTATTACTAAGTGTAGATCAATGTTAGTTTACAATGAGTCACTAAACACAGGATCATACAATGTAATCCCTCATTGTGTGATGCATGGTGTTGACTCATATGTAACCTCTCTATTGAGCTGCACTTCATTTTTAAGTACTAAAAAATGAAAGAAAAGAAAAGTTGCGGGTTTTCAACAAAAAAGATTTCATTTTTCTGAGAAAATTTTTATAAGTCATTTTCTCGAGAAAAGAAGTCCATTTCTCGAGAAGTCTAAATACATATCTTGAGAAAGCCAAGCTGTTCTCGAGAAACCATTAGACTTCTCGGGAAATTATCTGAAAATATTATAAGTCTTTTTCTCGAGAAAAGCCATGAAGATTTCTCGAGAAACCAAGTTCATTTCTCGAGAAGTCAAAATAGTTCTCGATAAGTCAAATTCATTTCTCGAGAAGCTAATTCTTTTTCTCGAGAAACCAAGTTCTTTCTCGAGAAATCAGTTCTTCACTTTAAAGAAGTTTTGCTAAGTAAATTTCTCGAGAAAGCCATATCATTTCTCGAGAAAGCAAATCATTTTTCGAGAAACCAAGTTTTTTCTCGAGAAATCTGTATTTCACTTCAAAGATTTTCGTTAAGACCTTTCTCGAGAAAGCAAATTATTTCTCAAGAAATCAAGTTCTTCTCGAGAAACAGAGTTGCAGAATTTTTCTTTTTAAATATGTCTGACGAGATTTCAAATTTAATCTAAGTATCTCATGATTGATCCACGTGGATCTTTCCTTAATGATTTGTCACCGTTAGACAATGTTCTATATAAGGTCTTTTCAGAGAAATCGCTAACTCTAATTACAACAATCAAATCGCACCACAATTTGAATATCGGAAGAAGCCGCGCCGTCTTCATCGTCGTTCTTCTCTGTCGCTCCTCTCTCGATCCAACGATTCAAAATGAGAAAAGATTCGACAGATCACAGATTCAAGATTCTTCAAACATCAACTTGATTTTGTCGGATCCTAAGTTTTCAGATCGAGTTTTCTCGGGATCTCTTCCTCATCTTATTCTCAGAGATTTTCAGTTTTCAAGAAGAAAGAACTTTGAAGATTTCAGATCTGGAAGTGTAAAATTTTTATTGTTGTTGTAAACATTCACTTTAACTTTTGTAGGAGCTTTGTCTCTGAGATTGTAGGAAGTTTGTTCTTCCGAGTGTAGATCCCGTTTTGTGAGATCGAGTTTGTATTAGTGTATTATCTCCGAGATATAGGAGTATTGCTCCGAGGTGTAGGATTGTTGCAATCCGAGATATAATGAAGTAGCCGAGGCTAGCCGTGGTGCTAGATATGCGAGGTGGAGAGTGGACGTACCCAAGATTGGGGAACCACTATAAATTCCTTGTGTCATCTGGATTGTGCTTGATTATTTTCTGTGTTACCTCTTAAGTTTTTATTCCGCAAAAGACGCAAATCTCACCTATTCACCCCCTCTATGTGATTTAGTTAGACAACTAGATACTTTCAATTGGTATCAGAGGGATGTTGTTCACAAAAAGGTTAACACCTTGAACAGATCTTCGTCTAGTTGTCGTAGAGATTATCAAGTATGGACAGATGCAAAGACTTTGCAAAGCTTCCGGTGTGCACCAAGACTAACTTTCACATGTGGAAATAGAGAATAAGATTCTTCATGGAAGCTGTTGATCCTCGCATCTTCATGATAGTGGAAGAAGGTCCCTATGTTCCCATGATTGCTTCCACTATCGATCCAACCAAGAAAGTGCCAAAGAAACTGATGGATCTTGATAAAGATGAGATTGCCCTGTTCTCTCTAGATAAGAAAACCTAGAATATCATCGCAAGTACAGTCGATGATTCAATGTTGCAGAACCTGATACACTGCCAATCCGCCAAGGAAATGTGACAGTCTCTGATCGTCCTGATGGAAGGTACAAAAGAAGTAAGGGATGACAGAAGATCTCTTCTGAATCAGAAGTATGAGGCCTTCAAGTAAGGCCCCAAGGACACTATAGTTGACACATTTGAAAACTTCTTCAAGATCGTCAATGGCCTGAAGAGCTACGACTGAGTTTTCACAAATGGAGAATTAAATGACAAGTTCGTAAGATTCTTAACTAAGGAATGAGACAATATGATTTGTGCTATCAGGGAGTTTGGGAGACTGACTGACACTGACCCCCAGAACCTCTTCGGGAAGCTTATGTCATATGAGCTTCAAATCAACTCCAGAAAAGTTGAAGAAGAGGGCAGCAGATCTTCATCAAAGGAGAAGTTTGTTTCACTGAAGGCAGACAACTCAAGAAAGTCCAAAGCAGCATCTCCTGCTCCCACTCAGGAAGAAAATGAAGAAGAAGACTCAGAGCCAAATACCCCAGGATCAGAATTATCTGATGGAGAGTTCTCTCTTCTCTCCAGACAGTTCAAGAAGTTTCTCAGTAAGAAGAGACAAATGAGAGGCAAAGACTCCTCTTACAGAAGATCATGTCACGATGGTGATTATCAAAAGAAATGCCACACAAATGACAGGTATAAGACCAAACAGAACAAACATATTTCTACTGACATTGTGTGTTATTGCTGTAATAAGGCAGGTCACGTGATCGCCGACTTCCCTCATAAGGAGGGTGGAAGAAGAGAATAACACAAGTCCTCCCACAACAAAAAGAATGAGAAGAGCTTCATGGCAAAGAAGTAGAAGACCTTCAGTGACACTGACTCATCTGAGTCAAGTGAGGTGAAGAAGCCTACTTCAGGCTCATGGCTCACTCCGACGAAGAAGCAGTCCCCCAATTTCATGGGGAGGTAAATTCTCACACTATTCTTTCAGAGTCTGATGCTCCAGACGATGATCATGGGGACTGTTCCTCTGATGAAGAATCAGAACTCATGGCTCAGTATAAAGAGCTGATCAAGGCCTATGACCGATGTAGAAAAGTTGTTAGAATTCAGGCCAAGGAGATCAAATCCCTTAAGACTGAGGAGATCACTCTGATGGAGAAAGTTGCAAGAATGAACTCACTCAGAGAGGAACTCCACGCCCTGGCCGAGGATAACAAAAGCTCACAAGAGCTCCTTAACCAAAAAGAGAAAATCATCGAGAAGCTGGAAGGATAGCCTGCTGCTGAAAAGAAACTTGTTTAAAGTTTCTCCAAGCCCAAGACAATCCTTCCACTTGTTGCTGAATTCACTGCTCAGGCTAAATGAGCTGGCTTAGGTCATGTGGCTGCTCTTAATAAATCTTCCAGGAGGGCCAAGGCTAAAACGAAAAATAAGGCTGCTACAAAAGCAACCACCGAAGAGAAAGGGAAGGGCCCTATCAGTCAGACCACATTTGAGAAGGTTATTTTTCCTTCTAACAAATTTGATTTTGATAGCTCCTATGGTCACTTGACAAGACCATTTCAGTTTGAACCTGTCACGGACTATAAGGGGTGGACTCGTCCCCGTAACTTCGGTGCAAGTGTCTTCAAAGCACCTTATGAAGAAATTCAGATGAAATGTTATGGTCCATATGTCCATGATCACAACAATAAGAAGACACCTAAAGCCAAAAATGGTGTGCCTAATGCTAAGGAGATGGTAAGCCCCCGTTTCTGCTGCAACCAGGAGGCCTCCACCTCTAAGAATGCTTCCCCTGCTAGACCTCACGTTCAAAGGGTAAAGCAGGAGTATAAAAGCAGGTACAACAGATTTGATTGTTGGTGCTGCGACAAAATTGGTCATTTTGGCCCAGATTGCTGGTACAACTCTACCAATTTTGTAACCCCACAAGTTAGCTATGCGAGACCGACCACTCGCAAGGTTAATGTTCTTAGGCGGAGTATGCTAATAAGGAACCAAGGACCCAAATCTTATTGGGTTCCTAAGGTGAAATGATCTATGATTGCAGGTATGTCCAAAGGCCAACAAAACACCCATCTGATATTTGGACAGTGGATGCTCTCGGCATATGACCAGGACAAGAAGCCTACTTCAAAATTATACTCCAGTAAAATACGGTCCAAAGGTTATCTTTGGGGGCTCTGATCGGGGAATTACAGAAGGCTATGATGCAGACTTTGCAGGTAGTAAAGACGACAGAAAGAGCACTTCCGGGACCTGCAAATTCCTTGGAAGAAGGCTCATATCTTGGAGTAGCAAGAAACAAAATTGTGTTGCAATCTCAACCGCCGAGTCAAAATACATTTCTGCAGGCAGTTGTTGTGCACAACTTCTCTGGATAAATAATCAACTTGATGAATACAACTTGAAGTTCAAGGACATTCCCATGTTCTGTGACTCCTCTAGTGCAATTGCAATTGCCAATAATCCAGTTTCTCACAGCCGGACGAAGCACATCGAGTTGAGATATCACTTCATCCGTGAGCATGTGGAGAATGAGGACATCAACCTCTAGTATGTTCCAACAGAAAAGCAAGTTGCAAATATTTTCACGAAGCAGCTGGACGAGGACAAGTTCTCGTTCTTCAAGACAGAGCTTGGTATGTTTAATATGGAGACCTGAAAAGTTCATTTGAAGACAAGAGAAGATTATGCATTCAGCCACTTAGAAATTTCAAGAGAATTCTTACTCAACAAACCTTCAAATAAATTCTGCTCAGAACTTATATTTCTCGGAAACTTTATTGGATTTCTCGAAAAACTATTGGACTTCTCGAGAAATATCAGATTTCTCGGGAAACTTACTGGATTTCTCGGAAAGCTTACTGGATTTCTCGAGAACTTGAAGTGGATTTCTCTAGAACTACTAGATTTCTCGAGAAACAACTTATTCTTCTCGAGGAATATTAAAATACTTCTCGAGAAAATTATACTCTCGAGAAATCTGCCGACTCAATCTTTTGAGAAGAGTTCGAACCGCCATATCTCAGGTACGCCTGTCTCTATTCTTCAAAATTTTCAATTTTATATAAATAGATAAGTCCATAGAATATCCAACTCCACATCTTCGAAAAAGGCCCTTTCCCGAGAAAGGCTCTTCAGTTCCGCCGAAGGTCTCTGCTGCTCATCACGCAAACTCCATCGATTCTTCTCCGAAAAGTCAGAAATTTCTCATCTTCTTTAATCGATGGCTCCTACTACAAAGATTGACATCGACAGTGAGTTCGTTCGCTCAGGTATCGAAGAAATTTCCGATGATTTCCGAAATGTTATTCTGCTTCTTGAATCCGCCGGCCTCACCTTCATCGTTGAGCATCCGTGCAAAGTCCTGATTCCAGACGTAGAAGGGTGAGAAGTGAGAAGTTGTTGAAAAGTTCTGTCAGTGACTTGAAGATCAAAATCAAAGCGTCTTCTTTAACAGAATTTCTGAGATTGTCCTCTATTGATGAGGAACACTACTTGGAAGAACCCGACTACTCCGGGGCTCTGTCATTCTGTTGTCTCTCCCAATCAACTACTTCCATTCGCAGGCAGAATATGAATGATGAAAGCAAGCTGTTGACAGATATACTGAGAAAAGTCCTCTGCAAAACAGGTTCCCTTGGATACATATCCTCTGATTTCTTCTGCATGATGACATCAGTGGTATGTCACAAGATATTCCAATGGGGACACATGCTTTTTGACAAAATTAAGAAAAACATGAAGACACCCAACTTTGCAAGAATCATTTCTCTTTATCTAAATCAAGTGCATCCTGAGATTTTTGACTTGTCCAAAGGTGTGTCCATTCACCAACTGAAGAAAGTCATCCTCTCATCCATAAACAAATGGGAAATCAGAATTCCAAAGCCAGGTCAAGCTCCAACAGTTCCAAGGACCATAGTTGATGAGGACAGGACCCCATCTCCCCTTCTTATTGATACAGTTGGCACATCTGTTGCAGCTGTTGAGGGTGAGCCTGCTCCTTCAGTTCTCGAAGAAGATCAACAAGCTGAGGTACCAGAAACAGAGTTTCTTTCGGATGTTCCTACAGATCAAGTTACAAAGCAAGTTCCTGCTGATAATGTGATAGTGGAAGAAAAAAACATAGCTCAGTATGATGATGAGAAGAGCACCTCTGTGCATGATGGTGGCTCAGGTATAGACATTGACTCTTCTTCTGATCAGGAAAATCTTCATGATGCCCAAGTAGATGCTGAAAAGGTACCAGAAGATTCTCAGCCCCAAGAACAAGTTGAGGGGGAGAATGAGGTTATACTCTTTGATGAGAAAGAAATTATCCCAGAACCTGCAGAACCTCCGCTCAAGAATTTAGAATTCTCTCTACCTATTATTCTTGGTGAGGAAGGGAATATAATGACTTCTGTCCCAAGAGGCAAAAGTTCACTTGTTATTGAAGAAATTCCAGTCTGGACAGCTCCAGCACTACCTCCTCCATCTCCTCCAGCTCCAGTCATTGCTGATGATACCCTGTTGGGTAAGATTGAGTCTATGCTGACCAAACAAACAGAGTACTTTGACCAGTCTCTCAAAGAAGTAACTGAAAGAGTCACTGCTCTTGAGAAAGAGATGAGTAGAGGATTTGCTGAAATTCAAAATAATACAGATGATTTTAAAAGACTACTAAATATGGGTGGTAAGGCTTTGTACCACACTATCACTAGTGTTGGTGAAGTCATGGATCAAACAATCAACGTGGCCAACAACCAGATCCAATTGCTGAAGAAAAATTAACAACAAAACTTCAAAATCTGTGAAGAGCTTGGAAAATTCAAAGAAGATGTCATAGAGACTCTATCTGTAGAAGTCAGAAAGGGAGAAGACATAGTGAAAGAAAATCTAGACCGCAAAGTTCAAGAGATGAAGACTCAGTGGGACAATCAACTGAAAGAGATCAATACAAGTGTAGAAAAGCAGATTAAGGGTGTAAACATCTATACTTATGAGGCTGCTGTCTAGATGCACAATCAGATTTTTCCAGACTTTCAAGTTGATCCCAATGACGCTCCACCTCCTCATCTTGATCCAAATGTCTGCAAGCCTACTTTTCTGCAAGACCCGAACAACATGGTGGTGCTCCTCCTGAAAGTTATTCTCAAGTATGGACTTCTAAACAACAAGAGATACATCAAAACCTACCTCCTGAAATGCCAATGCAAAAGAAAAGGAAATATGGTGATGGTGCTTCTGCCAACAGATCTATCCCCAATCAAGGAGCTGCTAAAGGATAGAAAAAGAATTTGTTGAAGTTTGGAGTCCAACTTCTAAGTCTCTTATTCTGGATACTCTGAAGCTGATTGTGGAATTTAATGAAAATAAGGATGATCATTACAGTCACAAGGAGTGAGAGATATATGATAAGTCAATGACAAAAATATGGATTTATGATCGTGAATATGGTCGTAATAATCCTAATGCTCCTCCTCGACCTCCAAAGTACTATCCCAAGCTCTTCAGCTATCAGAAGAGACAACAAGAGAATAAGGAAAGAACACCAGCGACAATACAAATGATTTGAGATTATTAGTATTATAGAATTTTGTGGACCAAGATATTTCTATGGACAAATTCTATATATATATAATTTTGAATTTTGATGATCTAATTATTTCTTATCTGTCATTACATACATTGTTTTACTTGTTTGTTAATTCTTTAAGTATTTTGAAATAATTCACCTTACTGTAGAAGGTTCTGACTTGTACAAATAGGGGGTGATTGTTGGGTATTGTATCCATAATAATCTAGATTTGTGTGAAGTCATCCTTGAAATAAGATGAATTAAGTATTTATTTGATGATATTTTTTAGTTGAGTGCTTGCAGGTCATTATTGCTAAGTGTAGACCAATGTCAGTTTACAATGAGTCACTAAATAAATGACCATGCAATGTAATCCCTCATTGTGTGATCCATGGTGTTGACTTATGTGTAACCTCTCTATGGGGATGCACTTCATTTTCAAGTACTAAATAAATGAAAGAAAAGAAAAGTTGCCGGTTTTCAACAAAGAAGATTTCATTTTTCTGACAAAAATTTTATAAGTCATTTTCTCGAGAAAAGAAGTCCATTTCTTGAGAAGTCTAAATACATTTCTCGAGAAAGCCAAGCTGTTCTCGAGAAACCATTTGACTTCTCGAGAAATTGTTTGAAAATATTCTGAGTCTTTTTCTCGAGAAAAACCCTGAAGATTTCTCGAGAAATCAAGTTCATTTCTCGAGAAGGCAAATAGTTCTTGAGAAGTCAAATTCATTTCTCGAGAAGCTAATTCTTTTTCTCGAGAAACCAAGTTCTTTCTCGAGAAATCAGTTCTTCACTTCAAAAAATTTTCGCTAAGTAAATTTCTCGAGAAAGACATATCATTTCTCGAGAAACCAAGTTGTTTCTCGAGAAATCTGTATTTCACTTCAAAGAATTTTCGTTAAGACCTTTCTCGAGAAAGCCATACCATTTCTCTAGAAAGCAAATCATTTCTCGAGAAATCACGTTCTTCTTGAGAAACAGAGTTGCAAAATTTTTCTTTTTAATCTGTCTGACGGGATTTCAATTTTAATCTAAGTATCTCATGATTGATCCACGTGTATCTTTCCTTAATGATTTGTGACCGCTAGACGATGTTCTATATAAGGTCTTTTCAGAGGAATCACTAACCCTAATTACAGCAATCGAATCGCACCGCAATTTGAATATCGGGAGAAGCCGCACTGTCTTCATCGTCGTTCTTTTCTGCCGCTCCTCTATCAATCCAGCGATTCAAAAAGAGAAAAGATTCGACAGATCACAGATTCAAGATTCTTCAAACATCAACGTGATCGTGTCGGATCCTAAGTTTTTCAGATCGAGTTTTCTCGGGATCTCTTCCTCATCTTCTTCTCAGAGATTTTCAGTTTTCAAGAAGGAAGAATCTTGAAGATTTCAAATCCGGAAGTGTAAAATTTTTATTGTTGTTGTAAACATTCACTTTAATTTTTGTAGAAACTTTTGTCTCCGAGATTGTAGGAAGTTTGTTCTTCCGTGTGTAGATCCCGTTTTGTGGGATCGAGTTTGTAGGAGTGTATTATCTCCGAGTTGTTGGAGCGTTGCTCCGAGGTGTAGGATTGTTGCAATCCGAGTTATAGTGAAGTAGCCGAGGTGCTAAATAGGCGAGGTGGAGAGTGGACGTACCCAAGATTGAATAACCACGATAAATTTCTTGTGTCGTCTGGATTGTGCTTGATTATTTTCTATGTTTTCACCTCTTAAGTTTTTATTCCGCAAAAGACGCATATCTCACCTATTCACCCCCATATAGGTGATTTAGATAGACAACTAGATACTTTCAGACCCGCAGCGGCGAGTGCCTCTCTTGCCTCTCTTTATTTATCTTAAGAAAAAATTACAGTGTGGTGCGGCCACCCGTGGGGTGCGCGTGCGTACAGAGACTGAGAGAAGACTGGAGCTTAGTGTCTGCACCTACAATTGGACAGGTTTTGGGCTAAGTCCGGTGTGTCCTTCAAAACCCCACGGTTCCCCTTTTATACTAGAGGGTAGGCGGCGTGGACAATTCACGAACCAATGGGCATTCAATGTCTTATAAATTACGACATTAAATGCGCAGCCGCCCGAAGAACATGAAGAGTCGGGCGGTGAACACTAGAGGTGAGGTCGCGCAAAGCCCACACGCACTACCGTCCGAAACTTTCGCACCGCATCTTGAGAAGCCGCCCAAAGGCCTCAAGCTGACTATACTTTCCAAACATTGTCACGCTCCCGATAATGCCCGCGAGACCTCCGCGGTGTCCGCCTGAGTGCTCGTTGACTTCTGAAAATAATTGCCTTCTGACCTTGTCCGTGCCCGACGGATGCTCTCCACTGTCGTCACAGGATTTTGGTTAACAACAAGAATCTCTTGGAGAAATGAAGAAAACTGTTCAGACGAAGCCTTGCGTGGTGCCTTCATTTGCTGTGCAAGATCGTTTGTAAATGTCCATTTTAATTCGTTAATCTGAGCTTGGCGGGCAGTTTGCTCTGTTTGTAAAGCCGCCAGATCTGATTCTGCAAATCATGGGATTGCGTTTTGTCGGTCATGGTTGATTAGAACAATATGTGTTGTCTGAAATGAATCTTGCTTGTTAAATTTTGCCATTGCCTTTGTAGTGTTGCAGATTAGACTTCTGGGGAAAAAAATAAATGGCAGAGAAGACATAGCAATGAAATATCATGATCTGTGACTTCTTTTTTCTTTATTTTTTCCCCAAAATAGAGCTTGTCTTTCTTTGTTTTTCCCCTCTTTTTTAAAGCCACGAGAACAACACGGTGTGGTTGGGTCTACGGCGGTGAGGGAGATAGCGATGATGCTCTTGAATTCAGAATGTCTCGGTGATCGGTACTGATTCTTGATCACGGCGAGATGGAGAAGCTTGCGGCATTGGTAGGAAATGGTATCGAAGTTGTAGCTGCGGAGGTGGTGTAGCGGCGATGGTGACGTAACTGCGGAGGCAGCGAAGTGGCGCAGGCGGCAAAGCGGTGGTATCGTGGGAGGTGCAGGATCATTGTCCGACTACTATTTTGTGTTGGTGGATTGCTGAAGGTCGCTGAAGAGCTGTGGTGGAGGTGGAGGATGAACCGGTTACGAAGGATCTCGTTCTTGATCCAGAGAAGGATTTGATCCAAGAAACAGAGATGGATCTGCTTCAAATATCAGGCCGGCGGTGTTGGACGATGAACATGTTGGCGGTGGCGGAGGATTAACAGGCCGACGATGATGGACGATGAAGAAGAGGCGGTGAATATGATCTTGGGTAGACGAAGATGGGAGGAGAGATCGCGACGAGAGCACCAAATGTAACGTTCTAAAATATATTTAACTGAAGATACAAAGAATGACCAAGAGAAGGAGGTGGCCGGAGATGAGAAATAAGACGAATGGACCGGAGTTGGCCGGAGATAGGGGAGACGAAGGGCTAATGTGAATAGAGAAGAAACAATCTAAAACTTCATTACTTTTTTCATTCTTCCTTACAAGCATTGACTGTTGAAGCCAAAAATGGCCTCTGTGGAGTTCGGGGTCCCTAGAAAGGGGTGACCTCACACCTACTACACTCAAGAGAACGTCACGGACCAAAGGATCAAGAAGCTAGGAACAGACCCTCGGCTCTAGCGCGGAGGTCCCACCTCATACCCGGAAGGCTACCTGAGCACTTCCCCTCCTTAGCCAATGCTCGAGCTAGGGTGCCTTGGAGGAGCTCTCTCTACTCTACCAAGAAGAAGCTAAGGGAGGAGGAAGCAAGGAAAAATCCCTCCCCCAAAGGCACCCAAGGGGGTCTATTTATAGTTTTCCAAAACCCATGGACCAAAATGACCAAAATACCCTTACGCCCAATACACCTTGGGCCAATAGAAAATAGCCACGCCGGGGGGTAAAGAGGTAATCCCCCCCGAGGGCAAGATGGTAAGACCGCAGGGTCCACAATGGTCTAGGGGGCGGATGGCGAACCCTCCCCGAGCTCGCCGCCTGGGGCGAGAGGGCTGGCCGCCCGGTCTCGCCCCGCGAGCTTGCCGCCTGGGGCGAGAGGGCTGGCCGCCCGGTCTCGCCCCGCGAGCTCGCCGCCTGGGGCGAGAGGGCTGGCCGCCCGGTCTCGCTCCGCGAGCTCGCCGCCTGGGGCGAGAGGGCTGGCCGCCCGGTCTCGCCCCGCGAGCTCGCCGCGTAGGGCGAGAGGGCTGGCCGCCCGTCTCGCCCCGCGAGCTCGCCGCCTGGGGCGAGAGGGCTGGCCGCCCGGTCTCGCCCCGCGAGCTCGCCGCCTGGGGCGAGAGGGCTGGCCGCCCGGTCTCGCCCCTGCCCAAGGCCAGGATGTCAGGGGCGGGATCCTGGTCTCCAGCCAGTCCCGCCATCCCACCTCGCGCCTAGCACGCCAGGGGGGTGCCGGCCATCTTGCCGCACCCGCCCCTCTAAAGGGCCCGGGGGAAGATGGTGATTTTTCCTCCCCCTACTAGTATGTTTTCAAGCCAGAGCCAAAATTGGCCACCGAGAGTGCAAAATCTCCAAAAAGCTTAAAAACGCGTCTGCATTGTTTTGGGCCCACTCTTCACGAATACGGGGTTGTACATTGACCCCCCATATTTATAATACTTATTAGGCTAATTTGGACACGTGGGCCACGTGCCTCCGCATAATCATCACCATCATCATCTCCAAAAAATTTGAGCTCAGCCTTGCGATCTTACTTTACCCTTACCCCACCGAACATTGTTTTGGTGTTAATTCTTATTCCCTGTTAATCAAACTACTTCACTATTTCTATCAATTCTCCAAATCTTAAATGTTCAGAATTGTAATTCTCTACTAGATAAATCTTTTACCTTTTAATCACCAGATAAATGCAAGAACTGCCTACCCAGTCAGTCCGATGGCATTGAGTAGGTGATCTCCAGGTTTAAACACTGTTTAATTGAGCGGTGTGAATGAGAGCCATGGTGAGAAATGGATCTCCCTCCGTGTAGTTGGAGTGAGTGCTAAAAAGGAGTTTTGGTCTTCCCCATTGCACCAGTAGTTTCAAAATGGAATTTTACCAAACATATGTCTATCTTCGGTGTTGTTTTTCTCCCACTGAAATTAAGCTAAAACACTCTAACAAACAAACCCTAATGCTTCAATGTTTTATTTTTTTTCATGCTTGTTTTTTTGGCTTCCATAGAAGTTTCATTTTTTCAAAATTATTTTTTAGCTTCATGCCATTCCCCCAATAGCGCACTTTTCTATGATTAATTATAAAGGACCAACCTGCCATTGTGAAGTTCAGACAAGGGAAGATGAAGGTGAAGACATGTTTACTGACATGGCTGTTCAAGTTGAGGTCAACTGTTTTTCTACATTGCAGTCCTTGGAAACCTTGTTTTCTTTTGAAGGTCAACAAGAAATAAAGAATGGAAGAGATCATTAATAGAAAAATGTCAAACTTTGGCTGTTATCCTATTTACTGGACTTTTACCTTTCTTTTATTGTAAGCTTAAATATTTTATTATTATTATTATAAAGATCTACCTATGTTTATCATTGTAGTTATTTACTGTATCCATCTCTATTCTCCTAGTCAAACTATGAATTCAAATTCCTCTTGCTCAACCAATTCCAACTGCAAGAATTTGGTGTTCAATACATGAACCCAACCATACTTGTATTTTTGTTTCCCCAAGAAATTATATATTTGCTTCACTAGCAATTTTAGTGTATGTTATAAGTTTATGTATTATGTGATAAGTATATTCCCTGACGGACGATTGACTTTCTCATTCGGACAATTGTACTCACTACGTGAGAGTTCTCTCGTTGACATGGCTTCCTTCATGGATTATTTTGTATTCGTAATTAATTATGTATTTCATCTTTTAGTGTGCTCCGTCTTGTAGTGGGTCACTATCTTATATAAGGAGACATAATTGTAGAGTTATATTGATGTGATCCTGTCGCCGGCACGTTAGTGCCGTCTCGTCTTTATTTACTTTAGATATTGTCGCAGTTATGCTATTGTATTGTCATTTATTTATTTACTGTCGTGGACGCTTATGTTTAAATTTCTTGTATTGTGACCCGGCGCGTGAGACTGACCACCTCACGTCACCCTGAGTGGATCGGTCCGGTTTGGAATGTGCAGGCGGGTCATATTGTTATTTTGTTTTATCATAAAAACAACATTGCTGAAATTAAAACTCTCATAAGATTTTTTCTGTCTAGAAGGGGGGAAAGGGGGGGGGGGGCTTATAAATAGTCTTTTGTGTGAAGCCCTAAGCAGCGCGGGATAATACAGAGATCGAGTTTTTCTCTCTCGGTGAAATCCCGCCGCAAACCTTCGTCTGCCTCGTTGAGCCGTGCAACCCTCCTCCGCCGCCAATCATCTACATCAACCCCTCCGCCTGCCGCCCCGCCAGCTACTCCACCCGAGCCCCAGCCTCTCCGCTGGAACGCCGCCCGTGCAGTCCACCTCCGCCTACCGTCCTCTTGCGGCGCCGCCCGTGCAGTCCACCCCTCCGCCGGATCTCGCCCGTGCAGTCCACCGTCACCTCCTACAGTCCAGCAACTTTCTCTTCCGCCTTCCTAGACATCCGCCACCCACTTCTTCACTTACATGTGGTGATCGAACCGCGGAGGATCAAAAAGCTACTGCGGAAGCCCTCGGTGAGATCTCTCCTTTCCCCTCCCCTAAATCGTCTTTATTTGCGTTTATTATGAAAATTTCAGCAAGTTTGTTTTCACCCTCGAGTAGCATACGCTCGCCCTAATCTTTCCTCACCGTTTGTTCATCACTTTTGTGTGCGAAACGTTTTTTTTATTAACTAATCTGTGCCCAGTTAAGTTTGTTACTTAGACTTAGGAAGTTTGAAGCCTGGTTTGCATCAATTTGATGTGGCTGCTGGGATATCTCACTTACATTGTGGGATAGCCGAGCGATTTCAGTTCCGAAATTCCTGAGTTTGCGAGTTTTACAAGTTTGTTCATGAAATCTCGAGTGGAGCACCTAGAGGGTAATGTGGGAGATATAGGTAAACGAATGGAAGAACTTATGGCCGCTATCACTACACTCACTCTCTCCGTGAGAGACACAAACCAAGTCATGATGAGATTGCGTACTACGGTTAATAACTTAGAAGCCCAGTATCACTTAGGGGGTCCTGCTGCTCTGCCCCCTACTCCTCCTGCATGACCTCCTACACCACCACCAGAACCCCAACTAGCACATCAGGATAATAGGAATCCCCCTAGGTGGGATGCTGGTATTAAATTAGATGTTGGAGATTTTGAGAGCACACTCGAGCCTGAGGTGTGTCTTGATTGGTGCGAACAACTTGAGCGATTCCTCAGCTGGAAGCGCACACCTGCCCCCCAGCAGGTGGAGTGTGCTACCTTGAAGTTGAAGGGCCCCGCACTCACATGGTGGGGTCAAGTCAAGCGGATGCGATACACGTTGAGACAACCACCTATCACCATCTGGGTTGAGTTCAAAACACAACTCAAGAGGAGGTACGTCCCCGCTGATTTTTTACAGACGTTGTACCGTAGGTATCACAACCTACGACAAGATAAACAAACCATTGACGAGTACACCACCGAGTTCCTGGTCCTCCAGTCACGTTTAGATCTAAAGGAGGAAGATCACATGGTTGTGACCCGTTATCTGAATGGGCTACGGTACGCGATACGAGACCAATTAGAGTTACATGATTTCCGGGACCTGGGGGAGATCTCTAGTAGGGCACGGCGAGTGGAGGCCCTCCAGAGGAGGACATCCGGTCAGAAATCTACGGACAGGATGCATTATTCCTCGTCTTCGACATCGACCACTAGGACGAGTACATCTCCTACTCCGGGCCTACCTTCTACGGTTAGACCAATGCTACCAGCTCCTGCCCCTGTGGGTCCCTCTTCGATTTCCTTGAAGGGGAAGGAGACCGTCACCTCTAAGCCTGTGTTTCGATGCTACAAGTGCATGGAGCCGGGACATAAATCATCTGAATGTCCAAGACGTCAGTTTACCGCGGTTGTTAAGGTTGACGATGGACGAGATCCAGAGTATGGAATCTGGGAGAGCGACTTAGTCAGGGACACTGAGGACCCCCTTGAGGGAGAGTGTGAAGTAGAGGGCGAGCAACCAGATCAGTTGATTTGTGTGATGCAGCATAGTTTGCTTGCTCCGAGAGCTACCACCGATGACGCTTGGGTGAGACAATATCTTTCGCACCACCGCTCGCATCCAAGAGCATTACTGTTCCATTATCGTTGACAGCGGGAGCATGGAGAATTTCATCTCCCAACGCATGGTAGAGAAGTTAAGCCTCCAGATTCAAAAACTGGAGTGCCCTTATGAGTTTTCCTGGGTGACTAGTGACACCATGATGATCATATCACATCGATGCCTCGTGGCGTTCACCATTGGGCCTTCCTATTCTGACTCAGTGTGGTGTGATGTTGCACCCCTCGATGTGTGCCACATTCTCTTGGGGCGTCCGTGGCAATATGACCGAAGCACTGTCCATGACGGTCGAAAGAACTCTTACTCCTTCGACCGTCGCGGTCGCAAGACAGTTCTTCCCCAGAAGAACGGTCTTGTCCCACAGCGACTCACCCCCCGGTGGCTGCCTCAGTCCGGGCTCCTATCTCCACGACCACGCTCACCACCATGGCGTATCAGTCCGTCCGCATGCTTTTGACAGAGCGACAGTTTAGTCATGAGATGCGAGAGGGGACCGTCGCCTATGTATTAGTCGGCCTGGAGTCCCCTACTACCTCTGTGGAGATTCCTGCGGCCGTTCGACCTCTGATCACCGAGTTTGACGACCTCACCCCGGATGAGTTACCCGACCAGCTCCCACCGCTGAGGGACATTCAACACTGCATCGATTTAGTCCCAGGAGCAAGCCTGCCCCACCTACCACATTATCGTATGAGCCCGAGGGAGCACGTGGAGCTCAGGAGATAAGTATCCGAGCTTCTCCAGAAGGGACACGTGAGGGAAAGCCTTTTAGTCCCTGCGCTGACCCTGCCCTTCTTGTTCCCAAGAAGGACGGAACATGACGTATGTGTGTTGACAGCCGCGTTATCAACAAGATTACAGTCAAGTACCGATTCCCGATTCCCCGATTAGACGACATGCTCGACATGCTGAGTGGGGCGAAGATTTTTTCAAAGATTGACCTCCGGAGTGGCTACCATCAGATCCGGATCCGACCCGGAGATGAATGGAAGACGGCTTTCAAAACAAGGGAGGGACTGTATGAGTGGTTAGTCATGCCGTTTGGTTTGTCCAACGCTCCGAGCACCTTTATGAGATTGATGACCCAAGTCCTTAGACCCCTGATGGGAACTTGCGTTGTTGTCTACTTTGACGACATCCTTACCTACAGCCTCGACCCTGACCTGCACCTTACACATCTTTGGCAGGTCCTGCAGATCTTAAGAGAACACCGCTTGATCATCAACTTAAAAAAATGCACCTTTCTCACTAATAGTCTCACCTTTTTGGGTTATATCGTCTCTTCCGAGGTCATCAAGGTGGACCCGGAAAAGATCCACGCGATTGAGTCCCGGCCCACCCCCAGGAACTTCACCGAGGCTCGTGGGTTTCATGTCCTCGCTTCGTTCTATTGTTGCTTTATACGCAACTTCAGCACCCACATTGCACCCATCACAGATTGCCTACGCAAGGGGCAATTCGTATGGACGGCCAATGCGGAGCAAGCATTCCTCTTTATGAAGGAGAAAATGTCTAGTGCTCCTGTTCTGGCCCTGCCCGATTTTGAAAAGGTCTTCAAAGTAGATTGTGACGCTTCACATGTGGGTATCGGGGCAGTACTGAGTCAGGAGGGCCGACCTGTAGCATTTTATAGTGAGAAGCTGAGCGATGCAAAAACGAGATATTCGATCTAAGATCTTGAGTTTTTCGCCATCGTACAGGCTCTCCGTCACTGGCGACATTACTTGATTCAGCGCGAGTACGTGCTGAATACGAATCATGAGGCGTTGCGTTACCTGAACTCCCAGAAGGAGGTCCGACGTCACGCCAAATGGGCCGCCTTCCTGCAGGAATACACCTTTCACATCCGACATAAGCCAGGAGTCACCGATAGAGTCGTTGATGCCCTTAGTCGACAAGCGCATCTTTTAGGATCTCTACACCTTCGGTTGACTGACTTAGATTCCCAGAAGGAGCTGTACGCCACTGATCCCGATTTCAGTACTGTGTGGGCAGAGTGTCAGCCGCATGGGGCAGACCCGACAGGACATTTCTGCATGAGCGAGGGGTACCTGTTTAGAGGCACCAGATTATGTATCTGCCAGGGCCCTTTATGTGAGACCTTGCTCGCCGAGTTGCACTCGTGCGGACTAGGTGGACATGTCGGACAAGCCAAGATGCTAGATCTAGCGACCTCACGTTATTATTGGCCTCACATGAAGCAGGATGTTATCAGCCACGTTCGCACCTGCCATACGTGCCAGTTGTATAAGGGACAGTCCCAGAACACTGGATTGTACACTACCCTACCGATTCCTGAGCGGCCATGGGACGAAGTCTCCATGGATTTTGTTAGTGGCTTCCCTACTGCGGCACGAGGACTTGACTCCGTGTTCGTAGTTGTTGATAGACTCTCCAAGATGGCTCATTTTATACCGTGCCGGAAAACCTCCAATGCGGCACACGTAACCCATCTTTTCTTTCGAGAGGTGGTTCGACTCCATGAGGTACCACACACTTTCACTTCCGACAGGGACACGCGATTCATGGGCTATTTTTGGAAAACTTTATGGCGACAACTGGGCACAAAATTAAATTTTAGTAGCGCGTACCACCCCCAGTCTTATGGGCAGAACAAGGTGGTCAACCGAAGTCTGGGTAATTTATTAAGATGCATAGCCGGAGAGCAACCCAAGCAGTGGGACTTAGCGTTAGCCCAAGCCGAATTTACATTCAACAACACCGTAAATCGTTCCACCGACAAGTCTCCTTTTGAGATTGTTTATGGCTTTCCTCTTCCCCATTACCTTGACCGCCATTCGTTACCTTCCTACGAGCGCATTTCTTTTAATGCTACTACTTGGGTTGAGAACTTAAAATCTTTGCATGATGTTATTCATAATAAGCTGCAGGTGACATCCGAAGAATACAAGTCTAGCGCCGATAACCACCGACACAATTTGTCTTTTTCGGAAGGAGACTGGGTGCGGGTACACTTTAGAAAGGAAAGATTTCCCAGTGGGACTTACCACAAGCTCCGACAGCGTCGTTTCGGTCCTTTTCAGGTAATGAAGCGGTTGGGTGAGAATGCCTACCTTGTTGATCTACCCTTGGAATTCGGCACATCACCGATTTTCAATGTGGCGGACCTGTGCCCTTTCCATGGATCCCCACCCGCCGCGCCTGTGCCACCACCTACCTTGGAGCCCGGGGCGACCGCGGGATTTCAACCGGCCTTCACGCCTACCACGGAGGAGATCGATCAGGTGCTTGACGTACGGGAGTTCCAGACTCGTGCGGGAGCTTATCAACGCTACTTGGTTACTTGGAGGGGAAGAGACATCTTGGACAGCAGTTGGATCAGCGCCCGAGAGCTTCAGCGTCGACGCCCAGACCTCTCCGTTGCGGCCATCAGCTCAGTCTCGCCGGAGTCGAGTTCTCTCAACCCCGGGGGAACTGATGTGATCCTGTCGCCGGCACGTTAGTGCCGTCTCGTCTTTATTTACTTTAGATATTGTCGCAGTTATGCTATTGTATTGTCGTTTATTTATTTACTGTCGTGGACGTTTATGTTTAAATTTCTTGTATTGTAACCCGGCGCGTGAGACTGACCACCTCACGCGACCCTGAGTGGATCGGTCCGGTTTGGAATGTGCGGGTGGGTCGTATTGTTATTTTGTTTTATCATAAAAACAACCTTACTGGAATTAAAACTCTCATAAGATTTTTTCTTTGTCTAAAAGAGGGGAAAAGGGGGGGGGGGGTTATAAATAGTCTTTTGAGTGGAGCCCTAAGCTGCGCAGGATAATACCGAGATCGAGTTTTTCTCTCGGTGAAATCCCGCCGCAAACCTTCGTCTGCCTCGTCGAGCCGGGCAGCCCTCCGCCGCCAATCATCTACATCAACCCCTCCGCCTGCCGCCACGCCAACTACTCCACCCGAGCCCCGGCCTCTCCGCTGGAACGCCGCCCGTGCAGTCCACCTCCGCCTACCGCCCTCCTGCTGCGCCGTCCGAGCTCTGGCCCCTCCGCCGGATCTCGCCCGTGCAGTCCACCGTCGCCTCCTACACTCCAGCAACTTTCTCTTCCGCCTTCCTAGACATCCGCCACCCACTTCTTCACTTACTTGTGGTGACCGAACCGCGGAGGATCAAAAAGCTGCTGCGGAAGCCCTCAGTGAGATCTCTCCTTTCCCCTCACCTCAATCGTCTTTATTTGTGTTTATTATGAAAATTTCAGCAAGTTTGTTTTCACCCTCGAGTAGCATACGCTCGCCCTAATATTTCCTCACCGTTTGTTCATCACTTTTGTGTGCGAAACGTTTTTTTTGATTAACTAATCTGTGCCCGGTTAAGTTTGTTACTTAGACTTAGGAAGTTTGAAGCCTGGTTTGCATCATATATCTTGGAGTTTAATCATGTGTTGACTCTCCTAGGTAGACGAACTCTCAGATAGATTCTGTCCTTAATAGTTATGAGCGAGTATCTCTCATTAAATGTATCTTTCTTTTGTGTTCTAACACATTATTACAAGCTCTTGTTCATCTCCTTGTTATGTCCTTATTCGTTTCAATTCACCCGACCTGCCACTCGCCGTTCTTTAGATCATTGGGTTTCAACTTTCTTCTCCCCCTCTGCCATGGCTATCACTCTACAACCGCCGCATGCTCTCTTCGACAAGATCGATGCCACCATGGGTGAAATCCTCTCTATGGAGTGCATGCTTAACCAACGAATCAAGCCTTGCTCTCTGACTGAAGAGCTAAACTTCTCTCACTGCTGCCAGCACCACCACCACTTTACTCACGACAAAGAATAATTGGTTTCCCACAACTTTAAGGCCACCCCCAGCCTGCCATCCACCCTATTTTCGGTATATCCACCACCAATGTCAATCAAACCATACCCCTGATGAGCTTATCCAACCTCATTGTTGACTCTATCATGGACTACGATCTCTCACCAATCATCAGAGATGCCTCCAATTTCGGTGACACTCAACAGCCTACGAGCTCGCAACATCCTCTGTCCCCGTGCTCATGCCCCATGTCCTCCATGTCCAAGAGCTCGCTTACCCCATTTCAAACATCTCAGAGCCTGCCTCTGCCGAAGCTCTCACCATCGGCTTAGGCTTTCTCCCAAAACCTAACACCAA
The DNA here is from genome assembly GCA_039583875.1 of Platanthera guangdongensis. NCBI lineage: Eukaryota > Viridiplantae > Streptophyta > Magnoliopsida > Asparagales > Orchidaceae > Platanthera > Platanthera guangdongensis. The sequence continues at coordinate 67,278,550 of CM077164.1, forward strand.
CATTCGCTGCAGTAGCCACGTGCCCGCTCCTTCCACACTCACTGCACACGACTTTTCTTCTAGGGGCCGATAACATACAAAGCATACACTTTCCACCCCCTTCCCCCTCCAATCACAATCATTCACCTTGTCCAATCTAGCCCGCCTCTCCTTGTCCCAAACAACCTCTTCTGCTTTTCAAACCCCTCATCACACGCCTCTCACACTCAAGACTATTGGTCCCTAGGTATTTACTTCTCACAGTCCCCACTACAACTCTTCCCGGATCCCTTTTCCACCTTGGACCCCACACCAGCTCTCTCCCACAAATTCCCATATAAAATTCTCAGTAATGATTATACTATAACTTTATTGACTCCACCCACATGTCATGGTGGAACCAGTTTACTCTAGTCACATTAATCACGCCCAATGCCACCAAACTTTCCAATTGCTAACATTCCCCCTCACTTGATACAATCTCGCACCGTCTCTTGCCATATGGCCTTTATCCGCATTCATTCTGGCACCACTCCGTTGCTGCTACTTGAATCATTTTTTGCACAAATTATTTGTGTGCATAAAATTGCAAAGTGAGCCCAACAAGACTGCTTTATTTTCCCCATCTTGTCGCAACTTGAAACGAAGCCCCGAATCAAATGGCGTGCTCTCACTACGACAAAGACAATCTTGTCCACCCTCGCCACTCGACTTTGTGGAAAAGGTCGATTTTTAGGATGAGTGTATTGATAATGATTCGTGTAAACCCCTTACTGACAGTTGATTCACGTGCTCAGATGACAACCTCACTACACGAGAATTCTCTCATAGATGTGGCTATCCTCATTTATTATTTTGTATTCTTACTTAGTTTAGTATTTGTCTTTTTTTGTGCCTCATCTTGTAGTGAGTCCCCATCCTAATAGGGAGGCATAGTTTGAGAGTTATCTATCTTGGAGCTTAGTCTTATGTTGGCTTTCTTAGGGGAGAAAAATTCTTAGAGTGATCTTGTTCTCAAGAGTTGGGAGCAAATGTCTCGTTAAATGTACGTTTCTTCTGCGTTCTAGCGCATTATTACAATCTTTTGTTTGTCCTCCATGTGATAGGGTTAAGCATTATGGAGCTATTATACAAAACATTGATATAACTTCTAGAATTTATGCCGTGTTGTTAGGATGTAGAAGTTTCTTGATATTATTATACCGTAAGAGATATCATGGAGACTAGTAAGCTAAAATTTATAAAATTGCTATGATGTTATATAGATCCAATTGTTGGTTACAATTTTTTTGATATTTAATTTGAGCGCAAAGAGAATGCAAATGCTAAGATGAATGCACTTCAAAGGTATGAAGTATAGGATAAGAACTGCTTATATTTGGATATTGATGGTTCAAATAAAAGCTTATTGATAACAAACATTGATATTTTACACATGCACAACAGTTGGCATAAAATGATTAGCAAGGAGAGGTAGTAGACCGAAGGTAATGCAAATAAATGTTATTTATAGTGGTTGTCCCAGTTCAAGCTCTGTTTGGGAGATCGGTAACAATGACAAATAGAGTTGTAACAAATGAAGTTGGCAAATGGAGGAGTGAGAAATCAATGGTGGTAAATGGAGAACTGTTTGCTGAAAATCCATTTGCAATGCACTTCAAAATAGAGAATCAATGTTAGATATTTAGTAAAATAACGGTCTGCTGACAAATTTAAATCCAAAATGACAATACTCATTATAAATGTTTTGGTCCGCTGTAACAGATCTAAAAATCCCTCCTAAATGGGTCTAACTTAACACCTATGACAATACTCATTATAAATGAAGGTAAAACAGATTCATAAAGCACATCCCAAATAGTTGGGATAAGACAGTTGCTACTGCTACTGACGATCTATTATGGGCTTCATACCCAGGTATTATCTTGTGTTTAAATGAGTCAATACGACATTATTTTGTTATCTTTATTATTGGTTGTCTTTATGTTGCATTATATATAAGTCCAAGTGTTAGGACTTATTTACGTTTATGTTCTTCGTAAGTCTTTTTATTGGACACCTTCGGTCTTGAAATGGTATACATGAATTGACCTCTTTTCTTGTATTGTATGAGATTGTGGTAGCTCCCTCCTACTGAGCACACCCTGTTTAGGTAGCCACAATTCCTGCTCCATAGTATCCTCCGCCTTCGGCCATTCTCCGAGAACTCTACCGATGTTCTATGGTTAGCCTGTAACAACATGGCATCAAAACTCTCTTTTACTTTCCACTACCACCAAGGGCCTCGCCCCTTTTCCCTTTGATTTTCACGGGACGACCATCAACAACAACAAGAGGGATAGGCCTCGTCCCTCCCCCTCCGCTTTTTACAGAATGACCACCGCTAACAACAAGAAGGTTAGGACTGCGAAGCCCCTCCCAAAATGTACCCGAAGCCCCGCAGTTGTCGTCCGCTGAAGAAGCCAACACACGCTCCTTCCATCGTTAAAGCACACTTTTGTCGCCTCAATGCTTTTCGAAGCACACTCCTTCCACCGCTTGCTACCTTGCGGTCGAGCACCCTTTCGCAGCCGCCAACCTAGATTAGCATCGACGCGGTCGACATTCACCCTTGTCTCTTTCGCCGATCACACCTAATGTATTCTAATTTATGAGATTTGATTTTAATTGATAAATTTGAGATCCTTTCAAATTATGTGGCGCAACGAGACTTTCACAAAGAATATCGTGCAACATTTGATCTAGGGTTCGTACACATGCGTAGAGAGCTAACACTTAAACGTTGATTAACACAACTTAACATCACACAAATATAAAATAAAGAACGAAGAACACAAATTTGGAAACTAACGACAAATAAGTTCCATGATAAACTATCGTTCCAAGATATTTAAAGCACTCATTGTGCGAAATATCTTGATCACCCAACTTAATAATGAAGTCATCCGTCCTTCTTGCACTATTAAATTTAAGCTCCATATACTCAGTCTTTGCACTGCTCAACCTAAAATCTTCTTTTCTAAAGTGAAATAGAACTTAAATAATTTATTTAATCTTATTTATTATTTATCATCTAATTTCATCTTATATTTTTTTATAATAGCCCAACAAACACTTAGCTTAATTTGATGGATCATTTATCCAGGGTCTTATTGGACGATCTCTCCATTAAGTTGTAGAACAAACACGATATATATGCTCGATTGAAACACACTGACGCTAAAACAAGAGCTGTCTAAAATTAATGTTCGTTAAATGCATGCGATATACTTAAACAAAATGAAGTAAAAATAATATGATTTGATGCACATTGCATCAATTCTCCCGGAGTTGAGAGATTTCGACCCTGTCGAGAATGTACTGCTTCCTACTACTAGGATATCTGTACGTTGATATGAAAAATGCTCTACTATCGCTCTCCTACTGAATATTGAATAACCACCACCTTGGCAAAGACCTCTAAAATACAGTGGTAATGAACTGGGTGAGGGAGACTCTAAGTTGTGGTAGGTGAGGGGAAATGACGATTCCTTTGCTGTAGCTCATGATTTGTAAGTAGCCCATCTTCCGAAAAGTGTAGGAAATCATATCTTTCAGAAGAATATAATTCTCGCTGATAGAATCAATCATGAAATTATAAATTTTCGAAGATGTTCGCAAATAGTTAGTGTTGAAAGAGCCCAAAGCTTGTATGTATTATTTCCGTATGTAAATACAAGGAGAGAGAATACAAATATATAGGAGAGAAGAGAGAAGAATAAATCCTATACATGATGTGGGACTAAAGAAGGAGGAGAAATAAAGGGCCATCAAATGGGCCTTTTACATGGGCTTTTCTAACACTCCCCCGCAAGCTGGAGCGTACAAGTCGTAGGCGCCAAGCTTGGATAAGAACTGATAGTATAGCGGCCTGGAGAGGGCTTTCGTCAGGATATCCGCAACTTGGTCGGTAGCAGGAACATGCTCCAAATCTATCTTCTTTGACTGTACCTTTTCCCGGATAAAGTGACAGTCAACTTCGATATGCTTTGTTCGTTCGTGAAAAACCGGATTCTTGGCAATATGGATTGCTGCTTTACTGTCGCAAAATAAGGTTGCCGGAGATGAGAGACGAACACCTAAGTCTCCCAGAAGGCCTTCAAGCCAGGTTAGCTCAGAGACAACAGCAGCCATAGCCCGGTACTCAGCTTCGGCAGAGGAACGCGCAACCACATTCTGTTTCTTGCTTCGCCAAGTTATGAGGTGTCCACCAAAATAAGTGCAGAATCCAGTTGTGGAGCGTCTATCATCAATAGATCCTGCGTAGTCAGCGTCAGAATACGCGACAAGAGATAGAGATGTGGATGGCTTGTAGACGAGTCCTTGTCCGGGGGCGATCTTGAGGTATCGAAGGATGCGCTCGACAGCTTGAAGATGAGATGTCCGAGGAGCGTGCATGAAACGGCTCACAACTCCTACAGCAAATGAGATGTCTGGTCGAGTCACCGTAAGCTAGATCAGCTTCCCAACCAAGCGTCTGTAATATTCCGGATTTGTAAGTAGCTTGTCAGAGTCAGAGCTATGGGCCGAGAGCTTGTGGTTTGCGTCCATAGGAGTCTCCGCAGGTTTGCACCCAGAATAACCTGCATCACGAAGGAGGTCCATACAGTACTTCCTTTGAGATATCACAAGACCATCAGGGCGTCGGGCGACCTCAAGCCCAAGAAAGTACCGAAGGTTGCCCAGATCTTTGGTTTGAAAGGCAGAATTCAACTGTGCCTTGATCTGTTGTATTCCGGCCGTGTCGTCGCCAGTAATCAGGATATCATCAACGTAGACCAGAAGAATCACGGTCCCAGTTGACCGATGTCGGGTGAAGAGAGAAAAATCAGCCGAGCTCCGAGTGAAGCCACTAGCACAAACCACCTTACTGAACTTTTCAAACCATGCACGCGGGGACTGTTTGAGACCATAAATGGATTTTCGAAGATGACAGACCAAAGACTCCCCCGTGGTCTCAAACCCGGGAGGCTGCTGCATAAAAACGGTCTCCTGTAGATCGCCGTTGAGGAAGGCATTCTTGATATCTAGCTGATAAAGAGGCCAGTGACGATGAACAGCCAAGGAGAGAAGAACGCGAACGGTGTTCAATTTGGCCACGGGAGAGAATGTTTCCTCGTAATCAAGGCCATGTTGCTGAGTAAACCCCCGGGCCACAAGACGGGCCTTCAGACGGTCGATAGTGCCATCCGCCGCATGTTTAATGACAAAGACCCATTTGCAGCTAACAGGGGTGTGGCCAGTAGGAAGAGGAACCAGATCCCAGGTCTGGTTAGCCCAGAGAGCCTGCATCTCATCGTGCATAGCAGCCCGCCAGCCTGGGTGGTGAAGCGCCTCCTGCACATTGTTAGGAAGAGAAAGAGAGGAAAGGGAGGTGGCAAATGCGTAGTGAGGCGGTGTTAGCCGATGGAGAGAGACGTAGTTGGCCAAGGGATGAGCCGTAGAGACGGGAGCGTGATCGACCGCAGCCGAACTATCGCTGGCAGCAGGGAGCTGGGGCACGGGAGCATCCTTGGATGGGCGACGAGAGTAGACACGGATTAGCGGTGGAGGAACCCGAGGAGGAACGGGTGGGGAGGAGGAAGAAGACGGTACAAACGGCGTGACCGGGACAACGGGCCGGGGAATAGATGGAGCAGAAGACGAGGGAGTAGAAGAGGAGGAGGTGCGGGGTAAGTGGAAGGGCTGGTCTTCGCAGAAGGTGACATCCGCAGAAACGACCATTTTGCCGGTAGTAGGAGAGTAGCAGACGTACCCCTTTTTAGTGCGGGAGTAGCCAACAAACATATGCTTGGCGGCCCGAGGAGCAAGTTTGTCGGAAGGAGGGCCAAGAAGGTGGACATAACAAACACACCCGAAGATCCGTGGTGGGAGAGAGGTGAGAGGGATGGAGGGATAGAGGAGTTGGATGGGCGAGGCAAAGTCAAGGACAGAGGAGGGAAGACGGTTGATGAGATGACAGGCGGTGGAAACAGCAAAGTTCCAATATTCGGTGGGAACGTGCATTTGGAACATAAGAGAGCGGGCAACGTCGAGAAGATGACGATTTTTGCGTTCGGCCACCCCGTTTTGCTGAGGGGTATACGCACAAGAAGTTTGATGGATGATACCAAAGTCAGTGCAGAGAGTGGAGAAGGCACGACCCGTATATTCCCGAGCATTATCAGTGCGAATGATTTTGAGAGGAGTGGCGAACTGTGTACGCATCTCAAGAAGAAAGGCGCGAAAGACAGAGGGAAGTTCAGTGCGATCATGGAGTAAATAGAGCCACGTGGTGCGGGAGTAATCGTCAATGAACGTGACAAAATACCGAAAGCCAAAAATACTAGGGATCCTATAAGGACCCCAAATATCAGAATGAACTAACGATAAGGGAGTAGGACTCCTGGCACATGCCGGGGGGAAAGAGGAACGGTGTTGTTTGCCGTAGACACAAGATTCACAGGAGAACTCTTGTAAAGATATATCAGGAAGAGCCCGCTTGAGAATCGGAAGGGGAGCATGTCCAAGACGACAATGCCAATCAACAGTAGAGATGGTGGTAGCCGATGTAGAGAGAAGAGTTGGTGGGATATCCAAGATGTACAACCCATTCACCAGCTGCCCCTGACCAATGGTACTTCGGGTGCGGCGATCCTGCATAAGAAAAGAAGAGGGTGAAAATGTAATACAACAGTCAAGGTCGTGGGTGAGACGACTAACTGATAATAAATTGAAGGGAGACCCCGGAACGTGAAGAACCGAGGAAAGAGAAAGGGTTGGTGTAAGTAGAAGATCAGCGGAGCCAAAGACGGGGAGGGTGTCTCCGTTGGCCACAGTGATGCGAGCAGGATGAGGCAGTTGGAGATACGCTGGGGGCTTCTGGGAGGAGATGTGGTGAGTAGCGCCAGAATCAACGATCCAACAAGGATGATGAGAAAGGCAGGTGATACCCTCTGTAGAGAAGGACACAACAGAGGTGACAGCTGAAGCAGCAGGCGCCATGCGGAGAGAACAACCCGCAGCGGTCTGGAGGTCGCGGCGGGCTGGAGGTCGCGGCGGGCTGGAGGTCGCGGCGGGCTGGAGGTCGCGGCGGGTTGAGTGAGGCCGCGGCGAACAGGAGCAGTCCGCGAGAGGAGAGCTCGGGGAGTTGGAGGAGGTCGCAGCTGGTGAGAGCAGAGCTGGAGCAGTTCGCGACAGAGGCCGCGGCGAACTGGGGGGCAGGTCGCGGCAGCGGACAGGAGCAGTCCGCAAGAGGTCGCGGCGAACTGTGGGCAGGTCGCTGGAAGAGGAGCGCAGTGGATAGGAAAAGGGAGGCCGCAGGAGGTCGCAGGCCGCAGGGCGGACAGAAAGTGGAGGCCGCAAGAGTCCGCAGGAGTCCGCAGGGGAAAGCGGAAGCGGAAGCACGGGTAAGGTGGTCCCACGGAGAGAAAAGGTTAGAAAAGAGAGCGTCCGCAGCGAGAGAGAAGAGCGCACAACGGACAAGAAGAGGGTCCGCAGCAGAGAGGAGCAAGCCGCAAGAGATTGCGGAGTTGGTTGAGGGAGTTCGCGAGGGAGCGCGCAACGGACAAGAGGAGAGTCCGCGACGGACAGAGAAGGAGTCCGCAAGAGATTGCGGAGAGAGAGAGAGTCCGCGAGCAGAGGCCCGAGCGGACAAAAAAAGGAGCGAGCTAGAGGGAGCAGTCCGCGAGCAAAGAGGCTCGAGCGGATACAAGCAGAGCCCGCAGCGGACAGGAAGGATCGTCCGGAGCGGATGGAGAGAGGTGGGCCCCACGAGTCAGAGCAGAAGATGACTATAAGAAGCCTGGGGAGGGTGGAACCACGGAGGGAGAGAAGAGGAGCGGAATCAGAAGGGCAGTCCGCACGAGACCGGAGCGGATGCAGGAAGGCAGTCCGCACGAGACCGGGCGGACAGAAGCAGAGGGGCAGTCCGCAGGAGACCGGGCGGACAGAGAAGGGGCAGTCCGCAGGAGACCAGGCGGACAGAGAAGAGGCAGTCCGCGGCTAGACGCAACCTGGCTCTGATACCATGTTGAAAGAGCCCAAAGCTTGTATGTATTATTTCCGTATGTAAATACAAGGAGAGAGAATACAAATATATAGGAGAGAAGAGAGAAGAATAAATCCTATACATGATGTGGGACTAAAGAAGGAGGAGAAATAAAGGGCCATCAAATGGGCCTTTTACATGGGCTTTTCTAACAGTTAGCTATAATTTTATGCATAATTTTTAAATGATCAGTTAATGTCATCAGAGCATCAAAGTGATGTGTGTTACCAAGTGAAAAACAAAAGAGAACAGATACGAAGTAAGCACGCTCAAAGGGAGTTGCATCACAAGACGAGATGAAAATGGTAGCAAATGAGCAAGGCACGGGGCAAACATGCTCGACAGTGGAATTATTAAATCTTATTGCATCATATGCACTTTCGCTAGACGCTTATATCTGTTTAATTGTCCTAGATCAAGCACCTTAATGTTATCATTCGAGTTTGCCGAGCGTCATTAAATTTAATATTGACCCCAAATTTGTCTTTTAAAATTTTCCATAGAAATCTTGTAAAGCGTGCGTCCTTATTGGGAGGGAATATCTTCAGAATTATCTCTATCCTCATAACACAAATCCTCCTAAACATATCGATTAATTGACAGTAGCATTCATCGGGCACGTCTATACTTTAGGATATTTAGATGTAATAAGGATGCAATCACCAAATACCAAATCATTATATTGTGACGACTCTAATATCATAGAAAGTGATCACGATACGTGATATCTGCGGGCTAAGTTTTTAAAGTTTCAAGGCGCACCGACGCGCTAAGGGTTCTGGAGCCTAGGCGCAGGCGCGTGCCTGAGGCACTTGAGACGTAAAAATGGAAAAAAAGACAACCATTTTCTTGAATAAATGTACATTTGTAAGGTTGTAATGATTCATTTATATTTTGTGTTTTTGAGTCCATACTCAATTTCAATTGTTTTTATTATCTTATGAGTAGCCAAATAACAATTCAATGAATTGACCACTTAGTTCATATATTTTCAGTGAACTGGGTGCTATTTCTCTGAAAATCAGTGAATTAGGCATCCAACTCACAATTTTTCAGTGAATTGGGTGCCCGGTTCATTGAAAATCAGTGAATTGACTACCAAATTAACTGATTTTCAGGGAAATTCGATTTACTGATATGTTTTAAATAACCTCTAGCTTCCAAAGCCAATGATCAAAATGACATTTTTATATTTATTGGCCTCAGATGCTCCTGAGGCAACTGTCCAGCCTCTGCCCGACAGAGGCTGGGGGACTGTGTTCCTGGTGCTGTGCTTGAGGCTTGCCTTTAATAAGACAGTCTGCAAGATCATGGGTATGCGGCCACAATAGCATAAAGGAGTCTGAAAATGCGGAGAGATCGAATCTGTGTTATCTAAGATTTGTGACACATAGTTAATAAGTTATTCCTATGTTTGGGTCTCAGGAAGAAACTCGGTGACTAAAGGTTGTGATACAATAGGGAAAAATTGAGTCACAATTTCAGTTAGGATGATAAGGTGTGGAGGAAGAAGCTCTCCTTCCTGAAGCTGAGGTTCAGAAAGAAGCTCCATGACTGAAGAGAGTGCTATAGTGGAGATAGGCGGGGCCAAGGTCCCGTGGGGGTGGCAGGACAAGAGGAATCAATGATCCAACAAGTAGGGGCAATGATGAGATCACAAGACTAGAAAGGGGATATAAGTATACCTAAACTTGGATTCTACTATACGAGCCATGCTAAATACTTCGTCTAAATCATAGTAGTTGTGTAGCTCTAGCTGACCCCTAATGGAATAGTGTAACCCATGCAAGTATTGAGATACAATCACCACATCGCCCTCTCGTATATCTAGCCTAGATTGAAGTACTGGAAATTCATTAATGTACTCATCCACCAATAAACCACTGTTGTAGATAATAGAATCTATGGTATATAGTTTGAAGGTAGTCATGGGAAACACAATGCTTACACAACTCTATTTTAAACTCAACCCAGATAGTGACATGAAGCAATCATAACATATTTCTCATGCGTTCGAGCTGTTTCCACAACTGCAATGTCAATCCCTTAAGTCTACGAGTTGCATACTCTACTTGCTTACTCATGAAATATTCCATATTATGACACCAGTTTTAACATCCATGAAGTTCTAGATGCCCATCAAAATAACTCGTGCGTGTGGGTTCTAGGCATTTAAGATTATTGTTTTCTTCATGTGGGGATTCAAGTGCTCGCTATGAGTGTATAAGAGACTGAGTGTTGCTACCTGAGGCGTGCAACCCTTTTAGGGCACGTTTTATATTAATGATGAAAGACAATTATTTTTGATAAATTTTTTATTAGTGCATTTAAATCTCCCTTGCCACTTTCTAAACCTACAGAAATTTTCATTATAAAATAATTTTCAATGCTTAAATATTTACAAGAATTGAATTTATTAATGAAAATATATCCAAGTTAAAATATTTGAACTAATTAATTTTTTTTAACTTAGCTATATTATTTTTTTAATGAGAGAATTAATTGTTTTTTTTTCCAAACTCGAACGAGCATGATGAATTTTTCTAATAAATATCTTAATAGGTTTTTTTAAAAAAAATTTAGAACTAAAATAATTTTTTAATTCTCAGAGCAAAATATTGTTTTTTAAAAAATAACGCTATTAATAGTTCGTTTTGTTTTAAAACATTTAAAACCTAAAAATAACAAACATTTTTTTTCATCTGAAATTAAAATTCTGTTAAAACTATGCATACATTAAGATAACACAATACGAACAATAGTGTGTGTGTGTGTGTGGGGGGGGGGGGGGGGGATTTACTTTGGGCTCACAAATGCAGCAAAATAGAATCTTGGTTGGAATACTGACATCAGATTGAAGAGGGAAACAATAGGGCGAGGGTTCCTGTATTGGAGAACAGGAACAGTGGCCGTCCGAGGGAAGCGACTAGAATCAGTTGACTGTAGATGGCTCGGAAGTGACTGGACAAAAAGGGATGGAACATCACCTTGAATGATCATCATAGGAGGCACTTGGAACAAAGAGGGCTTCTGGAGGTAGTATCAAGGGCTGGGAGGCGATCCATCAGTGACACAACTCACAAAAATTGCTGGGGAATGATGAAGGAGAGCTCACTGGAGTCCGCAAGGGATGACACTAACAGCTGGAGGACATGCGTGTTGATGTAGGTTACTGGACGCGGGCTCAGGCGAGGCTGGTAGTGTTGATGGGAGGGAGTTTGAAGGTGGGAGGGTTTGACTGGATATTTTAAGAGACAGTGGAGTCTGTTTCTTGATTTCACCCCAAGTTGCCTTTTGGGTTGGGTTGCTGATTTTTTAATCGGATGTCCTGTTTAGGTTATGATTGAGAAGGATTTAAATAAAATTCTTTTTTTAAGGTATGAGATTTTTAATAATGAAAATAGGGAGGATTTCAGATGATTTTCTCCTTTAATTTCTTGATATATATGCACAATACAAACACATCAACATTAAACATGTGTGCTCGAAAAGCATGCATGATGCTTATGCAAACAAAAATCATGATGTGATGAAAGTTTTATCACCACCTCTATCATTTGGAGCCCCCAGTGCGCTCGTATCGAGCATCCAGCTCGTATCGAGCATCCAGCTCGTATCTTTTCAATCCCTGTCCCTTCTCCTTCCTCGAGTCCCACACCCTTCCTCGAGCCGTTCCACAGGTTTGTGCCTCCTTTTAGCCGCCTGCATATTTTTGCCCCTCACGTGCTCCTATTTCGAACCCAGAGCAAGAGCCTGTAACAAGCAAAAAAACGGTTAGCCATGCTTGTCTATGCTATATTTTAAGGGAAAAGTCCATTTGTTGAAACATTCATGATGTCAATACTACTTCTGTTTTTTAATCTAATGCCATTAAATATTTAAATATTTTATTACTTTCAAAATAATTTAAATTATAATATGTATTTACGTAAATATGCATCCAAAAAGCAATTTGTCGAAATCAAGTTGTCAAAATAAGGTGTCAAAATCAAGTTTTCAAGTTACCGTAATTATTATATTATCTAATTATGTTTGTCAAATCAAATAAATAAACGTGACTTCGAAATGACAAAGGAGAAAAGAGAGAAGAAAGAGAGGAGAGAGGAGGGTGAGGGGGGGGGGGGCACGTGAGGCTGCGAGCCGCATGAGTGTTGTCGTGCCATGACAGTGTCGCGGCCCACTACCATCTCTTCCCTCCCACTACCACTACCCCCAGCCCAACCGAGCCCCCTCCTCATGTGGAGCCACTTCCCAGCCATTCCCCTTCCATGATTTAACTTATCAGCAGCCCCACATCACCTTTTCCACACAACCTTTTAGCTACTGTTCAGACATCATTCTGCAGTCCAGAGCCTCTTGCCAAGCATCCCGCACCATTCCTACAACCACCCCCTTCCAGAAAACTGGTGCCAGCCGCCAAAATAGCCTCCCTGCATAGCCGAGAATTGCTGTCCTGGTTTCTGGACAGTCACCTACTGCAGCTGGTTACTGAATTCAGCCTCACTTGTTCCATTTCTCGGCTCTTCAAGTTCATTTCCGCAGTCACCGTCGCTGTCCAGCAGTTGGATTCTCATTTAGAGGTCTGAAATCAGTCCCGGATTGCGATTTTGCGTTCCGGACAGCCCTACAAAGGCATCTTCAGCCCTCCCCTTTCAATATTTTACAAGTTCAAGGTGTGTTTGTTATTTCTTTAAGCATTGAGTCTTGTGACTGATCTCTATTTAATGAGATATTTGTCTGTGTGCTTTGATTTCAATTTGAGTTAGTGTATTCTCTCATTTTAAATAGCTGTTTGTTTTCACGCACTCGCTATTTACTATCTCTCTCGTATTCTTCTTTGTATGCTTTAATTATTGTGGTTTATCATTCGTAATTGATTTATCATGAAAAAAATGTTGCAAGTTTTAAAGTTCGTCGAATATTTATGATTGCATGTAGGAGTTCACTAACTATTTTCCCATCACATAAGACCGTCCAGCATCAACAAAAAGCATTATAATTTTTAGGCTCTATGGAGTATATACCATGCCATCACAATTAGGTTGTCTCCTTGTCACTACTTATAGGTGGAATCAGTTTATGGAGCAGGAACTTTAGTTCCAATTATATGTCCTACTTTTGTTTTGCTCCTAGTGAACTTCCCCATAGACTGATCTGTAGTAAATAAATTTTCCTATTCAATTTCCCATTAGCAACTCTAATTATTGGATAGTCACCAACTGGATTAGAAGCAACCTTGTTAATTACTTAATTTAAACCTTCTCCGTAGGTGGATGTAGCTCCATAATATGACAACACTAGAGAAGCAGCCATTCATTTCAGACAATGCACACTCTAGTAGAGCAGAGAGAGTTTGACGGGATCAATATAAATGTGAATGAAGGAGCGTGCTACTTCGATAAAGTCATGAGGGCAGCAAATAGATCCAACGGGAACTGAAAAAGAGTTCTCGGTCCGTTGTTGAAGACGAGTGAATTCATTGGAAGAAGCACCAGACCAACGATGGATAACGTCGAGTAGAAAATAACAGAAGCTTTCAGCAAAAGACAACAATAGACTTTTACGTTCCTGCTAAGGATTCCAACAAACAACGTACAACAACACTCAACCTTTTATCCCACTATAGTGTGGTTGGCTATATGGATCCTTTGTCGCCATTGTGTCCTATCTTTAGTCATAATCTCACTAATGCCTAAGTACATTGTTGGGTATTGTATTCATAGTAACCCTGTTTTAAAGAAGTGTCACTTGAACTAAGTTGAATTGAGATTGTATTTGATGTTAGTTTTAGTTGTGTGTGATGCAGGTCTTTATTGCCAAGTACAAATCATTGTTAGGTTACAATGAGTCTTCAAACACAGTTCTGTTTAATGTAATCTCTCATTGTATAGAACATCGTGTTGACCAATGTGTAATCTTTCTAATGGGATGTACTTTATCTAGCATCACAAAGGAAGTTGTTCAGATGTTGCAGATTTTGGTTAAGGAAAATTCGTCGAGTGATCTCGTGAGGTCTCGTTAAATCCGTCGAGAACTCACGTAAGCACTCCTAGAATTCGTCGAGTGATCTTAGGAGTACTTGAGTGATCATTGAGAACTGCTGACCAGAACGGCTAAGTTAAAATAACTTAGGCTTCTCGTATATACTCTACGAGCACTTACATTAGTACTCGTGAAATTCGTTGACTGGTTCGTCGAGTGGTCTGGAGAATTCACGTGATGTCTCGACGAATTTGGACTTAAGCAAATTTTCATTCACGTTCTCGTTTTTACGCCTTTAAAAATTAGGGTTTCCGCCATGTACAGTACACGTGGACGGTAGAGCTAAGTTCGAAATCGAGCCGTTAGTGAGTTCATCTATAATAATCAAAGATTATTTCAGAACACCCTAATCGTGATCTAATTGCAAATTGCCATAAATGATCAGAAATTCAAAATCATTTTTCACCAAGATCTCTGTCGCCGACAACTCTTCCGATCCACGATTCCTCCTTAAAAGAAAAGACTTGATCGATCTCAAGGTTTCATATTCATATACGTTAAGGGATCATTCGTTTCTCAGATCAGTTCTGTACTCTTAATTTCAGATTCGTCTTCTTCATTAAGATTTTAGTCAGATCTTTCAAACAACGAAGAAGGATTATATTTTCAGATCTGAGATTCGGAGTTTCTTTTCAAACAATAATTTTATTATTGAATCGCAGGAAGTTTGTCTTCCAAGTTTTTATAGATCCTTATTGAAGGATCGAGTGTAAGATTATGTAATCTGAGGTTTAGTGAAGTAGCCGAGTCTAGCCCGAAGTGCTAGATAGGCGAGACGGGACAGTGGATGTACCCATTTTGGGAACCACTATAAATCTCTGTGTCTGTGCTGTGCTTATTCTCTTATTCCATGTGCTTTATTTTTACTACATTTTTATTCCGCTATAAGGAGCATGATTCACCTATTCACCCCCCTCTAGGTGATTTAGGTTGACAACTAGATACTATCAATTGATATCAGAGCGATGTTGTTTGTTAAAAGATTAACACCTTGAACATATCTTGATCTAGTTGTCAAAAGAGAAATAGCCAAGAGCAAGGATTTGTCCTCGATGAAGATAACGGTGTGCACCAAATAAAACTTCCTTATGTGGAAAGAAAGGGTAAAATAATTCATGGAAGTTTCTGATCCCAGAATTTTCATCATTGTTAAAGAAGACCCCCATGATCCCATGACTCTGTCAACCATTAATCCAAATCCGATGGTTCCCAAAAAGATAATGGATTTAAACAAAGATAAGATTGCTCTCGCCGCTCTGGATAAGGAGGGAAAAAACATTGCCAGTGCAGTGGACGATTCTATGATGCAAAAGTTAATCCACTGTAAGTCTGCAAATGAGATGTGAAAATCTCTAATTGTTCTTATGGAACGAACAAAAGAAGTTAGGGATGATTGGAGATCTCTGCTCAATCTGGAGTACGAAACATTCAAGCAAGATAAGAGGAACACTATTGCAGACTGCTACGAAAAGTTTTTCAAGATCGTCAACGGCCTAAGAAATTATGGTCGTGAATTTACCAATGATGAACTTAATGATAAATTCTTGAGATTCCTGACGAAAGAATGAGATACCAAGATATTTTCTATAAGGGTCCGTTCGGCGCGCAGGTATTGACTTTTTGGAATTGGCTTTGGTCAGAAAACCAATATCTGCAGGAATTGATTTTGTGCATAAAACCAATTCTGTTGTTCAGCTGCAGGATGGAATTCAGGGAACCGAATTGATATTGTTACATAATAATTGTTCGGCTGCACAATGGAATTGACTTTCCTAATATAAAATTTTTAAAATTTAGATTTTTAAAATGTAAGCATAAAATCAAAGAACTAATAAAACTGAAATCCAAACACATTGTCCATAAATAGAAGTACATAAATAGCAAATGTTTTAGATAAAAAGTCCATCGCTCAGAAGTAGAAACGTGAAACAAGCGATCAAACTGCATTCACAGACATATGCCCTTCAACTTGTCAAGGAGTCTCATGAATATGTCATGCTTGACACTATCATGACACAGTATATTCAAGACCCTGAGAAAATCATGGTCTTCTAAATCAGTCATCTAAGCAAGTGCGACATAAATGTCATCAACATCACTAGGAGACATGGTCCCCACTGCTCCTTGCACTGAGTCAGCCAATTTTTCTATGACCACTGCTACTTAGTCATTTTGTCTGGCTCGCTTTCTCCTCCTTCTACTGCTTCCTTCTCCATCCACTCTAGATGGCTCCTGTGTACTAGTTGCTTTTTCTGTCATGGACTCTGCATCTATCTCCTTTTCCGTATCTGTTGCGGTCGCAACATGACTACCAGTCGCTCTATCAGTCCCGCATAACACAGCCAAATCAGACCAATTCATAATAACCTTATCTCTATAATGTTTCACTGAAAGATTGACCTATAATAATACAATTCAAAGAATTATTTACAATTAAAAAAATTTCAATTACACTGCTTCTGTAAATAAACTAATCAATAAAAAAACTTACCTTCACATAATTTGCTCATACTTTCTCACTGTCCATCTTCAGCATGTTCCTTTCTCAGTCCCATCCAAACCCTGACGTGTCCAACATTGCACTAACCTCGACGCTGTACTTGTTCCAAGTCTTTAGATGTGTTGTTAACTTCTCCTTGCTTGTTTCTATGCCGTAAATTTCTTTTAGTGCAGTAATGACAGCTGTCAAAGCCACACTCTTCCACCCATTTGGAGTTTTATGCCCTAAACTGTGCAGTTCTAACTGTGCATTCGACAGAGTAATATCCATTTCAGATGTCCAATGTATGTACGACCGCTCGGTCCTACCACTAACCTTTGTTGAGCTCTTCTCCATAATAAAAACTTTAACATGAAACAATATATGAGCAATATAAATTTTAACATGAAATAACATGTACTAAAAATTTGAACTTGAAACAATATATGAAGCATTTATCAATAACAAAGTGCAATGAAAACTTTAACATGAAAAAAACGTCTATGTAGTCGTACAAAAAGTTCACCACAATGGATACAGTCAATGCCAAAACAAAATATTTTTCAATCACGACTCTGGTATTCGTTGAACATATTTATAGCTAGAGTATCCCTAAAGTTTGTCCAATCTTGTGTCGCTTGGATTGGAATAACAACGTCTACGTAGTCATAGAACTCTTTTCCTGGGCTTTGTTGTAGTATTTCTGATCAACTTCATTTAATATTTGCGCATCACATTCTAATCTCTTCTCTACCAAAAAATTATGTAAGATGCAACATGCGTTTATGATCTGTACCCGTCATTCGTCAAAAATATACTTAGATTACCTAATCTCATACAAGTTATCAATCAACAAGTGTAACATCGCAAACCTGAACTTTAATGTTGAAAAATGATGGTTATCGTAGATTGACTCGTCGTTTCTTCAACAACTCAAAGGTTCTCTCTATAACATTTCTTTCTTTAACATGACGCAAATTAAATAGTTCTTTGTAGTTTGTTGGGTTATTACCCTGATGTGACCACTCCTTCAGATGGTAACGCGTCGATCGGTATGGGGCAAGTGATGGTGAAGAGGTCCGGCCATGTGCTTGTAATGCTCGTAACCGGTTGATTGGTGGCGATGATGCCCCGTCATTTGTTCGTGATGATGTTGCAGATGGTGCTGACGAGTTCTTTGGCGAGCTCCATGGAGACGCCGGGTCCATGCATTATGTTGATCGTCACCGCAACCGTACGTTTGAAGACTCGGATGGACGATGCCGCAACAATAATTTCAATGCACGCCATCGTCGCTACAACGCCATCGCCGTGACAATTATTTTGCTACAACACCATCTCCGCTACAATGCCATCGCCGCGACAATAATATAATAAATATAATATTATATTATATTTATTAATTTCCTTGTTGCATTGTTTTAATTTGAGAGTTTTTATTTCATGTATTTTGATTTCATGTAACATGATGGGTGCATATAACCATCATGAGGAGTTTAATTTTCAATGGTGGTGATTGTGTGGTGTAAGCTATAAATAGCCATGTTATGAAGGAATTTAGGAGAAGAATGAAAAATTGAAACTTGAATTCAAATTTGAATTTCCCCCTTATCTCTCTCTTCCCCCTTAGGCAAAATTCAGCCCCCCCTCTTTCTCTTGCCTTCTCCTAGCCGCCTCCTCCCCCTCTCCTTGGTTGCCGGCCACATATCTTCCCTCCTCCTCTAAGCCCTTGTGGCCGACCCCTTCTCTCTAATCCCCTCTTTTCCCTCTTGAAGAATCCTAAGAAACTTTCACGTATCATCTTTCGTGGATCTCCTCCGGTGACTCCGAAGAAAACGGCGTGCGTCTTCTCCTTCCGGTGCGGCTCCGTGAAATTTCGTGGAAGTGGATCTTTCCACCTTCGTTGTGTGATTCCTCCACTCATCCTAGTGGAAGATTTGAAGGTCTATTGCGTGAGATTGGGTAACGAAAATATCTACTCTTGTGTGATTCCTTTGTTAATTAGTCGGAGGTTGCGAGACATCGACTTTTATCCGTGGCTTTTGAATCCGTCATTTTAAAAATCTGATTTTATCGTTTATGTTCTTCAATTTCATTAATCGAATCCGGATCGGGTGGATCTTTTTCGCTTGATCCAAATATTGGCAAATAGCTCTTATTAGATCTCTAAAGGATTGACGAACCTTAATGTTATATTCGGATTTTTGGGAGCGAACAAGACTAATTTTGGATCGTACTTTTTAGTCAAGTTCTTCTCGGATTGTGGTTGTGACGTTGCGTTATACACGACAAATATTGAAGCGGTTAGGAGTCATAATTTTAGGTGTTGTGAATGTTGTGGTATTGTTTGGCAAACAAGGATTATGCATGTTAAATTAATCTCGTGTGTTAAAAGACCTCAATTAAGAAATAAACCATTTGATTTGTGCGACCTAGACTTGGAATGTGAGAGAACGATTAAGTGTCGTTGTCCGTTGCGGTTCGTCAGGAGACGTAGCCTGCATCAATTTGGTATCAGAGGGAGGTTCACGTCAATTTCTTAATTGACACCC
This sequence comes from Platanthera guangdongensis, assembly GCA_039583875.1. Classification (NCBI taxonomy): domain Eukaryota; kingdom Viridiplantae; phylum Streptophyta; class Magnoliopsida; order Asparagales; family Orchidaceae; genus Platanthera; species Platanthera guangdongensis. Next base: position 67,297,670 of record CM077164.1, read on the forward strand.
TCCCCCTTTTATTTAGCACGTTAACACGCACTTTGTATGCACGTTCAGAGTCAAAATAATAATAATAAAAAAAATTTTCTGGTCTGCCAATAGCGGCTTAAATTTCTTATTTTTCAGCAAAAAAATAAAAAAAATTTAATTAATAATCTTCATATTTTATTCTGCAAGAAAATCTATTTTATATTAATATTACCCTAGTGGTTAAACGGGAACAATTCCGACAAACCTATTTTAATTGGTCCAGAAGCGTTTCTCATTGTATGTGCACAAATTCCGGATCGAGTTTTCTCTCCGGTTATCACAATATGGCCTACGACGGCAATGTTTCCCGAGGAAAATCATTAGGTTCCATTAGGGACGTTAGAAAGCCATTCCAATGTCCGGTAGTGGATGAGATTAAGGCGTTGACTGACCAATTAAAGGCTAACCAAGTAGTACAATTTCTCCCAAGGCAACACCCTAGTTATCCTACGGACGGCGCTAGTTCCATACCGATCTTTAAGAATGACTATAAACCTAACGTCCAGACCAAGCGACAGATAACTGAAGATTTGACTAACCTTAAACAAGAGAACAAGTCGGTCTCAGATTATATGAGTCTTTTTAAGAATATGATGGTTAGAAGTGGTGTGAAGGAGTTGCCAGAGATCACCCTCTCTAGGTTTCGTAGGGGATTAAACCCCTACATCCAGGGTAAATTATTGCGTTATTGGCACACAGATCTAGACTCCACTTTTACCACGGCATTAGAAATTGAGAAGCACCAGATTCCTAGGAGTAAAGTTCCCTCATATCAGACGATTACTATAGGTGAGTCTAGTGGCGAATCTGGTCTTGGCTCCATTGTGCGTCCTACCCTGATTACGCCCGTACACCATTTTGAGTCTCCCCCTGAGTTGCCTGATTTAGTTGTAGACTCCCCTGATGAGTCTAAGGTCGTGCCTAGGACTGTGCCCGTCACTGAGGACGAGACTGATTACGTTGGCGATTTGAGTGACGATGAGGAGATTGGTTACCCAAGTGACCTGGACGAGGACTTCTCCTCTGAGGAATCATCTCCTCTTCCTTTCGGCGATGTTTCTGAGGCGTCTCCCATGATAGTTACGGAGTCTTCTGATGACCCTGAGTCAGAAGACATTCCGGCTGAGTCACCCGATGTTGAGAGCTTACCTGTTACTGATTTAGGTGATGACCTGCTAGAACACGAGCTAGTTCCTTCTAGCTCGGAACATATTGAGGTGCCCATTTATTTAGCTTCCCCTTTAGATCAATCCAGTCGGATAAGTGCGAGTGAGGATCACAATATTATAATGGTTGACCCAAAATTAATAGATGTTTCAACTGTATTGGAAGAGTCACCTTGAGATGGTTGTTCAATTTGGGATAATCTTAGTGGTGTACATCCGGGGGATAGTTCATTGATATTATCATCGTTGCTTGAGGGTCATACTAATTTAGATTCTCCCCGGGATTCGATTTGCCCAACCCTCCATCATGATTTAGACAATGTACCTACTTCGTGGGAAGATTTGGTTAGCGAAGGATGTGACGTTTTGGAAGATTTACTCTGTGTGGGAAGACTATTTGTGGATGACGATCCGATTGAGTTTTCTGTGAGGACGAATCTACTGTTTGATTTTCCTTTTGATTTTGATGGCTGACACCCGGTCGACTTTTCTTGGACGTTAAATCCGTGTTTTGACGGTGAGTATGACTTAGCTCCTCCTCCGGCATGGACCATGTCGACTCCCCATCCGGTTCACTTGACTCGACTAGATGACTTTGTTGGGCACGGATTTGGTATAACTAGCCCGAGACAGTTGGTACTGCCTCCGTTAGTAGCCCCTCCATTGGACATATCTCGTAAGATATGTATTAGTGAGTTGTTAGAATTCGTGTTCGGCATCGTCAAAACTTTTTGTAGTCATGTATCTCCCAAATTTCCTATGATTAATCAATTCTCTGATTATACGTCTACGATGAGGTCGTCGATTGTGTCCACTTCTGATTTCGTGACGGGTGTGCCTCATGGTTTGCGTCTGTTAAGCGTGAAATATAATTTAAATCAATTAAACCAATTAGCACCGCCTTATTTTCCACCATGCCACGATATTTATGCACCCACTCTTGTGGCCATAGCTATCCAGTATAAGTCGTGTCATTTGCATGTCAACTTACTCCCGAGTGTGCCCAACTTACAAGTTGACGGTGCAATTTTAGTGCGTTCACCTCCCGACCGGTTGCTGACCGACACCATCTTGAACATAACATGTAGAAAAGCTGACCCGTACCTGATTTATATTGAAATTCGAGACATTGCGATGTTTTTGGATTTTATGAATGATTGGGGTATTTCACCCATTTTCAACGTCCCTGATTTTATGTCGTATGTTTCTCCTCCTCTAGAGTGGCTTTCTTTGTCGTTTCTTCCTCCCACTAAATGTTCTCATGGGTTGTGGAGTGAAGTTATTGCCGTATCTATCTTCCACTGGGATTCCATGGTACTTGCACTGGTTGGTAAGACAAACTTCATTTTTCTTTCTGTCACATTTACGTCTAGTTTTTTGGAAACCTTGGTTGTTTTGGTAATGCTTCACATGTTACTCTTGGCTATTACTCGGGAGCTCGTCGTACTGCATTTGGAGGCTGCTTTATTCCACCACTCTATCCTTGGCCACTCATCGGTGATGAGTGATTTTGAGTTGGGGAGGATTGATGGTGAAGAGGTCCGGCCATGTGCTCGTAATGCTCGTAACCGGTTGATTGGTGGCGATGATGTCCCGTCATTTGTTCGTGATGATGTTGCAGATGGTGCTGACGAGTTCTTTGGCGAGCTCCATGGCGACGCCGGGTTCATGCATTATGTTGATCGTCGCCGCAACCGTACGTTTGAAAACTCGGATGGACGATGCCGCAACAATAATTTCAATGCACGCCATCCTCGCTACAACATCATCGCCGTGACGATTATTTTGCTACAACACCATCTCCGCTACAACGCCATCGCCGCGACAATAATATAATAAATATAATATTATATTATCTTTATTAATTTCCTTGTTGCATTGTTTTAATTTGATAGTTTTTATTTCATGTATTTTGATTTCATGTAACATGATGGGTGCATATAACCATCATAAGGTGTTTAATTTTCAATGGTGGTGATTGTGTGGTGTAGGCTATAAATAACCATGTTATGAAGGAATTTAGGAGAAGAATGAAAAATTGAAACTTGAATTCAAAATTTGAATTTTCCCCTTATCTCTCTTTTCCCCCTTAGGCAAAATTCAGCCCCCCTCTTTCTCTTGCCTTCTCCTAGCCGCCTCCTCCCCCCTCTCCTTGGTCGCCGGCCACATATCTTCCCTCCTCCTCTAAGCCCTTGTGGCCGACCCCTTCTCTCTAATCCCCTCTTTTCCCTCTTGAAGAATCCTAAGGAACTTTCACGTATCATCTTCCGTGGATCTCCTCCGGTGACTCCGAAGAAAACGGTGTGCGTCTTCTCCTTCCGGTGCGGCTCTGTGGAATTTCGTGGAAGTGGATCTTTCCACCTTCGTCGTGTGATTCCTCCACTCATCCTAGTGGAAGATTTGAAGGTCTATTGCTTGAGATTGGGTAACGAAAATATCTACTCTTGTGTGATTCCTTTGTTAATTAGTCGGAGGTTGCGAGACATCGACTTTTATCCGCGGCTTTTGAATCCGTCATTTTAAAAATCTGATTTTATCGTTTATGTTCTTCAATTTCATTAATCGAATTCGGATCAGGTGGATCCTTTTCTCTTGATCCAAATATTGACAAATAACCCTTATTAGATCTCTAAAGGGTTGACGAACCTTAATGTTATATTCGGATTTTTGGGAGCGAACAAGACTAATTTTGGATCGTACTTTTTAGTCAAGTTCTTCTCGGATTGTGGTTGTGACGTTGCGTTATACACGACAAATATTGGAGCGATTAGGAGTCATAATTTTAGGTGTTGTGAATGTTGTGGTATTGTTTGGTAAACAAGGATTATGCATGTTAAATTAATCTCGTGTGTTAAAAGACCTCAATTAAGAACTAAACCATTTGATTTGTGCGACCTAGACTTGGAATGTGAGAGAATGATTAAGTGTCGTTGTCCGTTGCGGTTCGTCAGGAGACGTTGTCTGCATCAGCAAGAAAGCCCGGACCATTTGTATAGTCGGCATCTACAAGGTAATACTTTCTTAGGTAGTGCAAAAAAATTTAATTAATATACATGTATGTCTACAAACTTATTCTTGAAAAGAAGAGTTGAGTTTTTTTTCCATTTGACACTTTGAAGAGAACCTCTCGCTCCATTGCATCTCATAATACTTTAGAATCAGATATTGAACCTTCCCAGCCAGGCAGTACATATAAAAATTTCATGTTGCTGTCACAAACAACAAGTACGTTTGTTGTGATAGCTCGTTTCCGATTGCGTAATCTACCATGATCTTCAACCGGAACAGCTACTTGAATATGTGTTCCATTTAATGCACCAATACAGTTCACAAACCATCTCGAGCTTGGTTCTGCTCTAGATTCGAGCAATTTGATGTAGTCCCTTGAAAGTTTTATAATCCCCCGAAGGACAATATTGAAGTGTCTGCTAACTGTATCAATCGAGCGCATATATGTATGTCCGACAACTCGAAACTTTTCGTTATGCCCTAATATGAATAAAAATAAAGCAACAACTTCTTTGGTCGAAACAGACTGTGTGTCACATACGTAGCCTTTTGCACGCAGAATATTACACAACTCATTAAACGGTTCTTTACCCATACATAACTGGTTAAAATAATCGATTTCTTTTCCAGCATATAAGCGTGTTAATAAAATATTACGGAGGACATCTCTGTCTGCTACATATGTTGACTGTTTAGGAATGGAATTCTATACAACTACAAATGCCCATAGAGTCGCTGCGACTGACGACGATATGATGATATCTCTCCTACGTTTCTTTTGCAACTCATTATTATTCATTGTCCTTAAAGTCAAAATGAATGACATTAACTTCATATGGGAGGAATGACATTAACTCACATGATTATGGGATGAATAGAAAAAATGTTTTATTGAAACTTGAAAAACACCTAGAAGATGTTTGATGTAGGGTAGGCTGTGTAGTGATCTCCTAAGACACCTGCTAGTGACGTGAGGGGGGGGTGGACTCACCCTAACCAACGACTATATGACGGACAATATTAATCAGGCACTAAATCAAAATAAGCAACAAAACAAAATAACAAACATCCCATTCATTCATGTTAAGGAAAATAATTTTCATTAAGCGATTTAGGTAATAGCGTTCCTCCGTACGGAGAACTAAAACAAGCACGCGGCGAATTAAGCGCCCTGCAAGGTTAGAGATTTTCACAGGCAAATGATAACAGGCTGTAGTTCCAATACGACACAAGCACCACAGAGCATACAATATCTCAAACCAAAATAATGATTACAACACCAAAGATGAAATAAACAAAATCTAAACTAAACACTTAGGGCTGCAGGAAATCGGTGTAGATCTGAGATTTCGGAGGCAAGGAAGGGACTTCCGGGTGGTGCGGGACTAGATCGGGCAAGGGGAAGGTGGCTCCACGTGGGGAAAGGTTGGTGGTTGCTGGTCGAAGGGAGGAGGGGCTGGTTTAGGGGGCTGCCGGGCTGGATCTGATGGAATCAGCCCAGATTTGGGGCGGCGGGCTTCAAGAGGGGTTGGTGGGGCTGCGGCTGGGCTGACGGGGGAGTTTTGTGGTGGCTGATGGCGGGGCTTGAGGAGGGGGGGCAGCGGAAGATGGCTGTAGGGGGAAGTGGGGCCGGCGGCGTGGGGTTGCAAGGGGGAAGAAGATGGTGGCGTGGCTGTGTGGAGGAGGAAACCGGGTGGCCGGCGGCTGGGATTTAGAGGAGGAAGGGGAGGCGGCTAGGTCTGAAAAGGGGGTGGTGTGGGCTGATTAGTAGGGGGAAGGAAGCAAGGAACGGATATGAATCTTACCCAAGGAGTCGGCACCAAGGGGCTCCACGGCGTCGGCACCGCGGAATGATCACCGGAAGCGAGGAAGAAGACCTTCTCCAAACTTCAGCAATCGGGATTCCTGCAGCCCTAGTGTTCTATTTATAAGAAAGCAAAGATAGGACAACCAGAATCGACAGCTATGATTGGCCGGCGGTTCCGTCCCCATAACTATATAAAATAATATCTGAAATACAAAGTGCTATATATGAAAATGAATCTAAACGGCGAGCCGGACGCATCCACGGTAACGGATCGCCGGTTCGATCAAGTCCGTCGGCGCGAATATACGAAGGTGGGGTCCGCCTTGCGCCGAGGTGCGCCAGATGATCCCCCATCAACTCTCCCCGACTGAAAAGCATTCATCTCCGATGAATGGAGATGGTCGTACTGTAGTCGAAGCCCGGGGGCGAGTCGATCAAGCTCAGCAGCAACAACTCAAGTGTCGTCGGAGGAAGAATGCCCCAGCCAGCGAACTAAGTAGCGGCACACGAGTCCATCAGTGGAGGGGACGAACTCATGTGCAATGATCTTTGTAATCTGCTCGACCCTCTGCTCTCGGAAGAAGTGGTCCGGTGATGGTGGTGGTGCAACAGGTGAAGCCACTGGTGGTGAACTCCTGGGGAAGTGGTATCAACTGGAGGCTGGGTGGTGGGAGAACAGGGTGGTGGTAGAGGCTCGGAAGGGCCGCCAAGGTAGGGATCGGGGTACTCGTGGGGTTTAAAGTAGGGTGTCAGGTCCTCAATATTGAACACAGGGTGAATACTCATGCTCGCAGGAATGTCCAGCTCATAAGCATTCAACCCGATCCGCCTCAAAACAGTGTAGGGTCCAATTCGCCTGGCGCTCAGTTTCTTAGCAGGCCCCTGAGGGAGCCGCGCCGCACGAACTCGCACCATCACCTGTTCGCCAACCAGAAAATGTTTCTCCCGCCTATGTCTGTCTGCCAGTTCTTTATAATGTTCGTTGCTTAAATTGATTTTACGCCTGATAGACTCATGCAACTCATGCAAATGACGTGTGAAGGACTCAGCAGACTCACTAGGACGTGACTCAGTCGGGACTGGTATAAGATCAATAGGCTTCCTAGGGTCATAACCTGACACTACCTGAAACGGACTCAGACCGGTCGACCTATTGACGGAACTATTGTATGCAAACTCAGCTATAGGGAGCACTGAATCCCAGCTAGACGCATGCTCACCAACTAGACACCTCAGCAGGTTACCTAAGCTTCTATTTACCACCTCAGTCTGACCGTCCGTCTGAGGGTGGTATGCGGAAGAGAACTTAAGTGTGGTCCCCGTCTTCCGCCATAACGTCTTCCAAAAGTAACTAACGAACCGCACATCCCGATCGGACACAATGGACTTTGGGAGACCGTGTAATCTAAAGACCTCGCTCATAAATAAGGCCGCGACGCGGGGGGCATCAGCGGTCTTACTACATGCAATAAAGTGCGCCATCTTAGAGAACCGGTCGACCACAACAAAAATAGAATCATGCTTCCGCAGAGTGCGCGGAAGTCCCAACACGAAGTCCATACTAATGTCCTCCCAAGGACGATGGGGAACGGGTAAAGAAGTGTATAAGCCCGTGTTCTGCTTTGTTCCCTTGGCCGTTTGGCACACACGACAGTGTCGAACGATACGAGCCACATCCCTTTTCAAACTCGGCCAATAGAAACGATCCTCCACCATAGCAATTGACTTATCTCGCCCAAAATGGCCGACGACACCCCCGGCGTGTAGTTCCCAAACTAAATAATCACGATACGAGGTATTGTTCACACACAAGCGGGAGCCCCGGAACAAGTACCTATCGATGATCCGAAACCCCTCAGCAGGATCCGGGGGGGTCCCTAGATAATGCGGCGTAGGTCTCAGCAAAATCAGGGCAAGTAGGATTGTCCGCAATCATCCTCTCGAAACCATCCACCTGGGCCCGCAATGTGTGAAGTAGAGAGACTCGACGACTGGGTGCATCGGCAGGCTTGTTCTCAACACCGGCACGATGTTTGAGAACGTAGTGGAAATCCTGCAAGTACTCTACCCATTTCGCATGGCGATGACTCAGCTTCCTCTGAGAATCGAGGTAGCGTAGGGCCTGGTGATCCGAATACAACACAAACTCCCGGGGAAGGAGGTAGTGTCTCCAATATCGCAGCGACTGGACAATAACATAAAATTCTCGATCGTAATTCGAGTATTTTTGCTTGGCTTCATTCAGTTTCTCACTAAAGTAAGAAACCGGGTGTCCCTCCTGACTCAACACTCCTCCAATACCTACGCCTGACGCGTCACACGCGACCTCAAAGGCTTTGCTAAAGTCGGGGAGTCGTAAAACGGGGGCGGACGTCAGCTTGTCCTTAATCTCTTCAAATGCTCGAGTGGCCGCGACAGTCCACGGAAAATTTCCCTTGCGCAGACAACTAGTAAACGAGGCCATAATCGAGCTAAAACCTCTAACAAATCTCCGATAAAAGGTCGCAAGTCCATGAAAGCTACGAGCCTCATGAATGGTCGATGGTATGGGCCACTCGCGGATGGACTGGACCTTCTCAGGGTCAACTGACACGCCTGAGGAAGAGATAATAAATCCCAGAAAATGAACAGACTCGGCTAGGAAGGAGCACTTCTTCAGATTGATAAACAGTTTCTCCTTTCGGAGAATATCGAATAGGAGCCTCAAGTGCTCGAGGTGGTCTGACTCGGTGTGGCTATAGATCAGAATGTCATCAAAATAAACAACTAGAAATTTTCCCATGTAGGGCCGCAGAACCTGGGTCATGACTCGTATAAACGTGCTCGGGGCGTTCGAGAGCCCAAATGGCATGACCATCCACTCATACAGACCGTCCTTCGTCTTAAATGCCGTCTTCCACTCGTCTCCCTCTCGAACCCGAATCTGGTGGTACCCGCTTCGGAGATCGATCTTCGAGAAGATCTGGGCTCCGGACATCGTGTCTAATAGGACGTCTAGACGGGGGATCGGGAAACGATACTTCACCGTAATCTTGTTGATGGCTCTACTATCAATGCACATACGCCAGCTGCCGTCCTTCTTAGGGGTAAGAAGGGCGGGGACGGCACATGGGCTCAGGCTCTCACGAATAAACTGCTTCCGAAGAAGCTCATCAACCTGCCTCTTGAGCTCAGCATGCTCAACAGGGTTCATGCGATAATGTGGCAGATTGGGGAGCGAGGCCCCCGAGACTAAATCTATCGCATGCTGGATGTCCCGTAAAGGGGGTAACTCATCAGGGAGCTCCTCTGGCATAATGTCTGCAAACGCATCTAGTAAAGGTCGCACGGCAGGAGGAGCCTCAGGTGTGGGGCCATCAGATGCCATAGTGGCGGGCACCACATACATGATACCAACATCAGTGCTGTCTCTCAGAAACTCACCACGTCGAAGAATATGCACATGTCTCGAGGCAATCGTGCTAGTGGACGGCTCGACCCGGCCCTTAGGCCTCTCTCTGGGCTGGGTGGGAGATAAAGTGATCTTCCGCCCTTTGTCATAGAAGACACACGTGTTCGATCGACCGAAACACGTGACATCGCGATCAAATAGCCAAGAGCGGCCTAGCAGAACGTGGGCGACGTCCATAGGTATGACATCGCACCAAACCTGGTCCTCGAAAGATGCGATGGAGATAGGAACGAGACAGCGCTGAGTAACCTGGATAGCTGTCTTGTCAACCCAGATGACACGATAAGGATGTGGGTGAGGCTCCGCCTTCACCTGCATACGATCTAGACCCTTCTGGGCCACGATGTTCACGCAACTCCCGCTATCAATAGCCAATTTGCAGGGTCCGCCTGCACTCGGGAAGTACGTGTAGAAAATGGTGGTGCGGCGCCAGTCCTCATCGGCACGTGGGGTATGTAGGAGGCGTCTGACCACTCCCACCTCTAATGAACGCTCAGCGTCGCTCTCCCATCCCGCCTCAACGGTGGTAGTGATCTCCTCGGTAACCTCCTCATCTCCCTCTAATCCTTGCTCCTCATCCTCGATCAACAGATTCCGCGTGGGGCAGTGGGCCGCCACGTGTCCCCTGCCCGAGCATCTAAAAAACTGGATACCCCCAGGTCTCTGGCCCTCAGTAGCGACAGCTTTGCCCTTCAAGTCAGTAGTGACCCGTGGGGGTGGGGCGGCTGTAGCCGTCTGGGCTGGAGCAGGCTTCCTAAACGTCGAGGATTCCGTCCGGGAGGGAAACTGTCTCGTACCAGATGTACGAAGGTACTGCTCGTACTCGAGGGCGAGCTGGAATATCTGGTCCACAGTCTCCAGACGATGGGGAATCAGCTCTCTCCGGAGATCCGATTGGAGGCCAGCCTTGAATCGAGAGGCAGTGGCAATAGGCTCCTCCGAAATATCGCTCCTAACGACTAGCTCATCGAATCGAGCCATATACTCGGCTACGGAAAGCGTCCCATGACGTAAAATCTGCAGCTGGTCAAGTAGCTGATCACGGTAGGAGGCAGGAAGGTACTTATCCTTAAGCCTCTCCTTCATATCATCCCATCTGGTGATGGGGTAATAGCCATCACGCTCTAAGGCTCGCTCCACACTAATCCAATACACCTTGGCTTGCCCGACCAACTTCATCTTAGCAAACCGAACACATCGATCGTCATTCATATCGTACCAATCAAAATAGTGATCCATGTCTAGGAGCCAATCACTAAAGACCTTCGGGTCCAGGCGGCCATCAAAGGTCGGGGCATCAAGACGAATCCTACGGGTAATGTCAAAGGCGCGGTCGCCTCTCCGCGGGTCAGGATAATCGTCAGGATCGTCGTCGCGGTCATAATCGTGCCGAGCGGGTGGGGGCCCGCGCTCGCGTCGACCCGGCGGATAATACTCGTCTCGACGCTGGTCATAACGATCGTGTTGAGGTACACGGTTCCTAGGACCAGGCTGACGTGGCATGCGGTATTCTTCCCGCAGGGGTGGGGGTCGGCCACGTGCTGGCTCTGGGTTCCGCCTCGCAGGCGGGGTGGGGACTCTCGCAGGGATCTCACGACGATAGCGGTCTGCCGGCGGCGGGTCATCTCTGACTCGCTGGCCGCAACAGGGAGAGTCGTCTGGGTCATCCGCGATCTCATCATCGTGTAAGGAAGGGTCATCCCTAGCGTGCTCTAGCCGATCTAGGCGGCGATTCACCGCAGTGATATCGAGTCGCACGGTCTCAAACTGGGTGCCTAGGGCATCAAAGCGATCTAAGATAAGACGCTCAAAATCCGTGGTGGCGGCGCTCGAATTCGAGCCGGCCGCTCGCTCGTGGGTGACTTGCGGATCTACCATGCTTCTAAATGTCCTACCACTACGGAGCATGCAAAATAGCCCAAGCTGGCTCTGATACCAACTGATGTAGGGTAGGCTGTGTAGTGATCTCCTAAGACACCTGCTAGTGACGTGAGGGGGGGTGGACTCACCCTAACCAACGACTATATGACGGACAATATTAATCAGGCACTAAATCAAAGTAAGCAACAAAACAAAATAACAAACATCACATTCATTCATGTTAAGGAAAATAATTTTCATTAAGCGATTTAGGTAATAGCGTTCCTCCGCACGGAGAACTAAAACAAGCACGCGGCGAATTAAGCGCCCTGCAAGGTTAGAGATTTTCACAGGCAAATGATAACAGGCTGTAGTTCCAATACGTCACAAGCACCACAGAGCATACAATATCTCAAACCAAAATAATGATTACAACACCAAAGATGAAATAAACAAAATCTGAACTAAACACTTAGGGCTGCAGGAAATCGGTGTAGATCTGAGATTTCGGAGGCAAGGAAGGGGCTTCCGGGTGGTGCGGGACTAGATCAGACAAGGGGGAAGGTGGCTCCACGTGGGGAAAGGTTGGTGGTTGCTGGTCGAAGGGAGGAGGGGCTGGTTTAGGGGGCTGCCGGGCTGGATCTGATGGAATCAGCCCAGATTTGGGGCGGCGGGCTTCAGGAGGGGTTGGTGGGGCTGCGGCTGGGCTGACGGGGGAGTTTTGTGGTGGCTGATGGCGGGGCTTGAGGAGGGGGGGGGGGGCGGCGGAAGATAGCTGTAGGGGGAAGTGGGGCCGGCGGCGTGGGGTTGCAAGGGGGAAGAAGATGGTGGCGTGGCTGTGTGGAGGAGGAAACCGGGTGGCCGGCGGCTGGGATTTAGAGGAGGAAGGGGCGGCGGCTAGGTCTGAAAAGGGGGTGGCGTGGGCTGATTAGTAGGGGGAAGGAAGCAAGGAACAGATAGGAATCTTACCCAAGGAGTCGGCACCAAGAGGCTCCACGACGTCGGCACCGCGGAATGATCACCGGAAGCGAAGAAGAAGACCTTCTCCAAACTTCAGCAATCGGGATTCCTGCAGCCCTAGTGTTCTATTTATAAGAAAGCAAAGATAGGACAACCGGAATCGACGACTATGATTGGCCGGCGGTTCCGTCCCCATAACTATATAAAATAATATCCGAAATACAAAGTGCTATATATGAAAATGAATCTAAACGGCGAGCCGGACGCATCCACGGTAACGGATCGCCGGTTCGATCAACTCCGTCGGCGCGAATATACGAAGGTGGGGTCCGTCTTGCGCCGAGGTGCGCCAGATGGTCCCCCATCAATGTTCTTCCTCATTTTTGTTGCATATGCCAAAAATAAATAAATGAAAAAGGTGTGTAATAATTGCAGGAACATGGGATCTAAAAAGGATTACAAATTAAAGTGTTCTTGGAGAATTTGAATTGTTAAAGTTTTCTTAGAATTAGCCTACGATAACCCTAAAAACTAGAAGCAATTCCAAACACAAACCAAAAGACATCATGAGAAAGTTGGGCTAAAACAGTTTGATGATGTTCCCATCCATGATTGGAGAGACCAAACACATATAAATTAATTTTTCCATCCATGGTTGGAGAGACCAAACACATAAATTGATTTTCCCATCCATGGTTGAAGAGACCAAACACATAAATTGATTTATATCTCATTACCTGGAGACATGCAAACTTATACAGTGAGATCTTAAATCAACGCAACCATCAACTGGATAAAACTATGGAGACGGCCACAGTGTAAGTGTAGTGCAAAACAAATTAAATCAGAAGAAAAATGTGTCCTGCATAAAACTGGATAATACTATGGAAACCAGTAAGATCATAAATCAATTGTCCTAGAAATAAAAATGTATCATCGACCCAAAGCAACCATCAACCGCAAACATTCAACACAGGTGTAAACTTAGGAAGAACAAACTAGGGCATATGTGCATCAGATAAATTGTGAATCTGAATATATTTACAGGTGAATCAAAGAATAAAAACATGTGGAAACTTAGGAAGAATAAACCAGAAACTTTGGAAGAAGAAGAAAAGAAGCAAACCTAAACTTTGAAGCCGGTATAGTGGAGCCGGAGAGACCTGCAGGGAAAAAGAAGGGGAGAAAGTTGAAGAGGGAGCCGAAGAAGACGAGGATAATGAAAAAAATGCAGAAAACCTACCGTCGACCGATCGCCGGGCTGCGTCGCGCGGGATGAGGCGGAAGGCGGAAGCACGGGATGCGGCGAAATCAGAAAACCAGGGAAAAACTAACGCGGGGTAAGGGTTTTGACAGACCGGGTTTTTAGGTATAATAGAATATCGATGGTTTTATGATTAAAAACCAATTCCATTATAATTCTTGCGTGCCGAACACAGGAATTAGCATTCTGGAAATCAAAACCAATTCCAGAATGCTAATTCTTGCGCGCCGAACAGGCACTAAGGGAATTTGGTAAAATGGCTATAATGGAGCCACAGATCTTGTTCGGGAAGCTGCTTTCCCATGTACTGAAACTCAATATCATAAAGGCAGAAGAAAAGAGAAGCAAGACTTCAGTCAGAGAGAAGTCTGTACCACTGAAGGCTGAAGGGTCAAGAAAAGGCAGAGTTGTGTCACCAGCAAAAACACATGCCTCAATTGAACATGAAGATTCAGAGCCAAGCTTCTCTAGTTCTTAAATGCCAGATGAAGAGTTCTTCGTACTCTTCAGCCAGTTTAAGAGTTTGCTCAGCAAAAGGAGGCAAATGAAAAATCAGCCCTCCTCATCTGATTATAGAAGATCACGTCGCGATGGTGATTATCACAAAAGAAGCTCCAACAACAACGACATGTATACATCTTAACAGAACAAATATGTTTCTTCTTACTTTTTTGCTATTGTGAAATAAGTCAGGACACATGATTGCCGACTGTACTCCCAAGAAGAAAAAATGATCGAAGAAAAAAGAAAAGAGATTCTTCAAAGGAAAGAAGAAAGAAGAAAAGAGCTTTATCGCGAAAAAGTCAAAGGCTTTTAGCAATAGCGACTCAAATGAGTCAAGCTCATATGAAGAAGCCTACTTTGGGCTTATGACACATACAGACGAGGATAACTGTGACTCCCAATATAATGGGAAGGTAAATTCAAACATCCCTCTGTCTGATACCGATGCAGACTCCGACGGTCATGAAGATCACCTCTCTGAGGATGAGTCAGACTTAATGATGCAGTATCGAGCACTACTGAAGAGATTTGACAAATGCTGCAAGGTAGTCAAATCTCAGGCCAAATAGATTGTATCTCTCAAGGCATTGGAATCTGAACTGAGGGATGAAATTGAGAGATTGACTCCGCTCAGAGATGGAATTCAGTCCTTGAAAGAGGAACTGAAGTGCTCTACTGAGTTAGTAAGTCTGAAGGAGAAGGCCATAGATGAACTGAAAGAAAGGTTATTGATTGAAAGGAAGCTTGTTGAAAGCTTCTTGAAACCAAAGACTGTTATTTTTGTCATTGATGAATTTTCAGCCTCTAAGACAGGTGGTATTGGATATAAGACTTCTAAAAATAAAAGGAGGGCTCCTCAAGGTAATTTTGTATTCAAGAACGTAGTTCTTCCTACAAACCAGTATGACCTTGAAATATCCTATGATCATTTTGCTAGACCAGCGCATGTTGTCTCCAACAAAAATAACCAAGGATGGAGTCGTCCTAGAAATCTCGGAACGAGTGCTCTCAAGGCACGTTATGAAGAGATCGTTCTGAAGCATTATGGTCCATTCATTCATGTACCGAAGGAGAAGAAAGCATCAAAAGGCAAGCAAGTTGCTAAGCAGCCACATGATACATAAAGCCTACCACTTGTTCTCATGAGGCTTCTACTTCTAGATCAGCACCTCCTGCTAGACCTCCCACTCAAATGGTGAAGCAGGAGAAGAAAAGAAGGTACAAAAAGTTTTACTGTTGGTGTTGTGACAAAATTTGTCACTTCGCCATAGATTGGTTGTCCAATTCATTTGAATATAAGACACCCCGAGTTAACAATGCTAGAATGACCCCTCACAATATTAACATTCCCAGTGGTGTTCATCTAACAAGAAATCAAAGACCCAAATCTGTTTGGGTTCCTAAGGGTAATTAATCTGGGAATGCAGGTATGTTCAAATGCCAACCAAAATCCTATCTGCTACTTAGACAATGGATGTTCCAAGCAAATGACCAGAACAGGAAGCCTAGTACAAAATTATACCTCAGTCAAAGACGGTCCAAAAGTTATTTTTGGCGGTTCTGACAGAGAAATCACAAAATGCTACGATATAATTATCAACGATATTGCCTTTTTCACAGACGTGACTTATGTTAAAAGATTACAACATAATCTCATAAGCATAAGTCAATTATGTGACAAAGGGTATATGATTGAGTTCTACAAGGACAAATGTCTGATAAAAACTTCTGATAAATCAGAAACTATTTTAACATACACTCAAAGTAAAAATATTTTCTTTCTTAATTTTCTTTGTTGGAATCATCTACAGCAGTGTGTTTTTTGACAAAAGATAATGCATCTTTTGTGATCAATGACACGAGAGTATAACACACATTAATTTTAAAACTATAAATATGTTATTTTCTCACAATTTAATGCGTGATGCACCCGACATTAAGTGCGTTAAAGAGAGACCTTGTCACACATGCCAGATGAGTAAGCAGACAATATCTACCTTTAAAAGCATCGTCGCTAAAGACTCTTCCAGATGTCTATATCTGCTTCATACGGACTTATTCAGTTCCTTGTCAGTTCGTAGCTTAGGAGGTAAAGCTTACACCTTTGTTACTGTTGATGACTACTCACGTTTTGTTGATTCATCCCTACCCGATTATATTTATTTTCTTTATAAAGCTTTATATGGAATGAAACAAGCTCCTCGAGCTTAGTTTGAGACGCTGCCTAGATTTTTTCTTGAAAACAAGTTTACAAGAGGAAAGATAAACACAACATTATTCTTAGGGAAGTAAAGACAAGATTTTGCTAGCACAAATATATGTCGATGATATTATATTTAGTTCTACAGACGACAACCTTTGCAAAAAAATTTCTAACTTGATGCAAAAGAAGTTTGAAATGAGTCGTATGAGTGAGCTGAAGTATTTCTTAGGACTTCAGGTGAAACAATCTGAATATGGAATTTTGATCGCTCAGACGAATTTCACCAAAGAGTTACTTAAGAAATTCAGAATGAAGAATGCAACCTCTATGTGGATTTCAATGAGTTTAACTATGTCTCTGAATAAAGATGAAAAAGGGAAATCTTTTGATGAAACCAAGTACACAAACATAATTTGATGCTTGCTCTCTCACTGCCAGTAGATCAGATATAATGTTTTCAACATGTGTTTGCAATAGATTACAGACGAACTCTAAGGAATCTCATTATGTCGCTTCAAAGAGGATTTTGAGATACCTTAAAGGCACACCTAATCTTGACTTATGGTACCTAAGAAGTAATGACTGCGAGCTTATTGGTTTTTCAGATGCTGATTTTGCAGGAGGCAGGGATGACAGGAAAATCACTTCCGGGACATGCCTATTCCTTGGAAGAAGGCTTATCTCATGGAGTAGTAAAAAACAAAATTGTGTGATAATTTCAACTGTGGAGTCAGAGTACCTCTGTAGGCAATTGTTGCACACAACTTCTATGGATAAGAATTCAACTTGAAGATTATAATATGAAGTTGAAGGAGATTCTAATGTTTTGCGATTCATCCAGCGCAATGACTATATCCAACAATCCTGTCTACATAGCCGGACAAAATGTATCGAGATACGCTATCATTTTATCCGGGAGCATGTGGAGAACAAGAATATCAACCTTTGCTATGTATCAACAAACAAGCAGGTTGCATATATTTTTATGAACCCACTAGATGAAGCCAAGTTCACATATTTCAAAACTGAACTTGGAATGCTCCACAAGAAATCTTGAGGTAGGTAAGGAATCTAAAGAAATTTGCCAAAGTGAAGAAATTCAAATTTATCAAGTGTTCACACAAGCACTCGTGAAATCAATCGTGAGATCTCAAGTGTTTTCGACGAATTTCCCAAATTTCACAAGTTATTTCGACGAATCCGTCGTATCTCGCAAGTGTTTTCAACGAATTTCCCAAGTATTTTCGTCACATTCGTCGAGTCTATCTGATTCATCTCGATGAATTATACAAGTACTTTTGTGATATTTTGACGAATTCGGTGGGATTTCAACGAATTTTACTTGTGCAGATTTTATTTCTTCTCTAATTATTGGATCTGTAGACGTAAATCGAATATTCCTAAAAAGGTATGCGCCTTTTCATTTCTTCGAAATTTTAATATCATATAAAGGCTTAAATGGCATTCGAGACTTCACGACACTTCACGAGACCTACCTTCATTTCCGTCGAGTCTTCTCCGTCGGTTCGTCTCCCCGTTGACCTGCAGAACTTTCTGCCTATTCATCTCCGGTTCTTCAGAAATCTCTTCCGTTTCTCCTTCAATCAATCAGGAATGGCTCGCAAAGGTCTTGGAAATCTTTAGGTAGGAGGAGATCTAGTTCGCTCTGGGTTTTCTAGTGCTTCCGACGAATTCTGGAACGTCAATCTCATGTTGGAAACCACCGGACTGTCCTTCATTCTGGAGAAAGAATGACGAGTTCTTGACAGAGTTGTTCTGGAGTTCTTTAGGAATGCAGAGCTCAAGCGTGCTCCCTAATCAAAAGCAGTGTTCGAAATTTCGAAGTAAGAATGAAGCCTTGTTTCTTAAACAAATTTCTGAGAATGCCAGAAGTCGAAGAAGAAGATGAACTCACTGATTTTGACTAACACAGAGCCCTCACGTTCTGTTACTTGAAAAATAAATTTACAACTATTAAACGAAAAGAAATGAATGACGAAGGCAAACTATTAACTGATATTATTGAAAAGGTATTCTTGTGCAAGACATTGTCTCATGAATATGCATCAGGAGATATGTTCAAACTGTTGACAGTACTGATTTGCAGAAAGAGGATGGACTGGGGAACAGTTCTATTTGACAGGATAAAGACATTCTTCTCAGCTCCAAACTTTGGAAGAATTATCACACTCTGCCTCAACCAGCTGGACAAGAATTAATTTGATATGTTCACTGGTGTGCAAATTTATCACTTGAAGAAGATAGACGTGTCAATTTTTGCTCGATGTGGATAGAGAATTCCCAGGTAAGGTGCAAAGAGAGATATAAGTGAAGGTTCTGGATTGCAGGAAAGTCCTCACACTGCAGCCATGGAGAAGGATGTGCCTTCACCCCCCGTAAAGCAATTGAGACTGTTGGTGCAGTTGTCGAGGGGGAGAACATAGAAGTTTTAGTTGATGAGATTGCTGAGACACCTGCTGTTCAATAAGACCACCTTGCTGAAGAGGATGTACTTGTTGAGAAAGAACTCCCATCAGAGTTTGAGGGGGAGCCAGTATTAGAAGGCTTTCTCCAAGAGGACCTCAGTGCTGTCATAGCTTCTGCTGAGGGGGAGGTTGCTGAAGAGGCTACTATCCAAGAGCAGATAGAGCTAAATGTTGCTCTTGCTCTAATTAAAGGAAAACAAGTCGCTATGGAGACAGAGAGCGCAGTGTTCAGATCTGCTCCATCTCCATAGCCAGCTGTCTCCTCTAGTAACTTTGAATCAAGCCCTTTTAGATCTTAGGAGACAAGGTCTCAGGGTGAGAGTGCCCTTTCTTCAAATGATTCTTTGTTAAAATCTATAGAAGCAATATTAGTAAAGCAAAAAGACCAATTTGATTTCTCACTGAAACAAGTTTATCTCAAAGTGGGTCAGGTTGAAAAGGATCTGAATGATGGACTGGCTCAGGTCAATCATAATATGGATAAGTTGAAGACCTTCCTGACCGAATGGTTGACTCAAGGTGGTAAGACCATGGATCTTTCAATTTAGGGCATTGGTTGTGTCTACAACGAGGCCATTCACCTATCTGCTTCACATGATGCTATGATATATTCTCATGATGCGAGCATGCATCATATTGATAGGAAAATGAGAATATAAAATGAGATTATCAAAACCCTTATTGCAGAAGTCAGAAAGTGGGATGAAAAATTACAGATAAAAATGAATGAGCTGAATCGGGATGTGCGCGATAGAATGCACAATGCAAATGTCTACAGTTATAAGAATATCAAGTGGCTGCATGAAGAGCTGACAGGAAGAGTTCCAGCTCCACCTTTTGAGGAAGAACAACCTGTTGAAGGTGGAGAGATACATGCTGAGGGTGCAAAGTATTATGAGCGACATTCTGAAGGTGGAGAGTATGCACCCCCTGATGAATATACTCAAGTATGGTCTGATGTTGTTGGTGTAGAGATCCTTGAAGACTCTTTCAGATCTCCTCAAAAGAGAAGAAGATATGAGGAAGACCCATCGGCAAGAAGATTAGATCATAATAGAAAAAACAGAGAATATGCTGAAATTTGAAGTCCTATCTCCAAAGGTATTATTTTAAACACATTCAACATAGTTGACTTGACAAATGAAAAGCCAAAATTATACTACAACAAAGAAGAATGAGATAAGCATGAGGTGTCAAATGTGAAAAGGACGCGTCATTTCAGAAAGCACGGAAGAGACAATCTTGATGCTCCTCCTCCACCAAGATATTATCCCTAGCCCTATGCATATTTTGACAGCCAACATGAGAAGAACAAGGGAAAGGAGCATTCTTGAGACTATCATTTCTTTATATTCTGTTATGTTGTGAATATCTTAGAATGTCCACAAGAAACGTTTATATAAATATTAATGTTTTGTTAATTCTTGTTGTTTTGAATTCATATATCTTTTCCGTGCCTTCTGTTTATTTACTTTATTGTCTGTGCAATTCAGCTTAGTATATAGAGTTCTGATTTCTTCAAATATGAGAAAATTGTTGGGTATTATATCCACAATAGCCCTGATTTGAAGAAGTGCCTCTTGAACTAAGTTGAATTGAGGTTGCATTTGATGTTAGTTTTAGTTGTATGTGGTGCAGGTATTTATTGCCAAGTACAAAGCATTGTTAGGTTACAATGGATTTTCAAACACAGTTCTGTGCAATGCAATCTCTCATTGTAAAGAATTTCGTGTTGACCCATATGTGATCTCTCTAATGTGGTGTTCTTCATCTAACATCACAAAGGAAGTTGCTGTTCATATGTTGCAGATTTTGGCTAAGGCAAATTCGTCAAGTGATCTCGTGAGGTCTCGTTAAATTCATCGAGAGCTCGCGTAAGCACTCCTAGAATTCGTCGAGTGATCTTAGGAGTACATGAGAGATTACTGAGAACTGCTCACCAGAATGGCTAAGTTAAAATAACTTAGACTTCTCGTATATACTCGACGATTCGTCGAGTACTTACACGAGTACTCATGAAATTCGTTGAGTGCTCTCGAGAAATCAAGTGAACTACCTTAATACTCCAGAAAAAGTTAGTGTTAGCCGGTTCAAGTAAAATTCGTCGAGTACTCGAGTAAATTCGTCGAGTACTGAAAGAAATAGTGCCTAATCACCTAGAGGGGGGGGGGGGGGGTGAATAGGTGAACTTTATCTTTTTTTAATTTTCAGGCAGAAATACTGCACAGTAAATGCAATTCTACAATTATCACAACACAGCAACCATACAATCAAACATACACAGAGTGCACACATGATTTATAGTGGTTCCCCAAGGTTTGGGTACATCCACTTTCCTCATTCGCCTATCTAGTAGTGTACTAGATTCGGCCTAACTTCTCCACTTCTCCTCATATCCTCAGATCTTACAGCTCAGAACCCCAAAATAGGTTCTTACAACTCAGAGTGACCCCACTCCTACAACTCAGGCACAAGCCCTACCACTCAGTATTCAACAAGACCTACACTCAGGCTAACACAGCCCTACCTCAGCCTTCAACAAGGCCTACACTCAGAGAAATGATTCTCCTACACTCAGGCTTAAAAGCCCTACCACTCAGCCTTTATAGATTTAGGCTTACAACTCAGATCTATACAAGATCCTACAGATATTTGATAATACAAAGTGATTAACCACAACTCTGAAAGAGAGAGATGAGTTGACTGGGTTCTTGATGAGTTCTTGAAAGAACTTGGCAGAGATCAACCTCCCTTGGCTTTCTTCAAAACTTCTTGAATTAGAACACAGTAGGGTTGAATCTCCTGTGTAGATGATCTTCAATCAACTGCTGTCTTGAGATTCAGATTTCAATCTGAATCTTACTTAGCAGCCCGGTTCAGCAGCTGCTCTTCTTAGAAGCAGCTCTCTCTCTCCAACTTCTTAGATCTTCTGTCTTGATCTTCTCTTTTTTTGTGTTGTTAGATCTCTTGATTCATTGTTGTCAATCTGTTATCACACTCTCTGTTGAAGGAGAAAAATCTTTAAATAGTTTTCCTCCAAGGTAACCGGCTGATCCGGTTTCTAACTTTCTGATGGCTCTGACAGTTGCAGTTGTCCGGTTGAAATGGCAGCTGTCAAGTCATCCAGTCACTTCTTGAAATCTCTGTCACTGTCTGAAAGTCTCGAGACAGATAGTCTTTATGTGATGACACAAATAGACTAAGTGTCGACACAAGTAGACTAAGTGTCAACACTAGCATTCATGGTGTGGACACAACTCCTTGTGTTGTTGTAACAGCTTCTCGACACTGCTTCTTCAGAATGTGTCGACACTGATTCTGTGTGTCGACACAAGTACTTAATCTTCAATACTTAGTTGATTTCTACTGTGTGTCGACACAACTCCTTTGTGTCGACACATCTTCTTGTATTGAAACTTGCTGAGTGTCGACACATCTCCTTAGTGTCGACACATGCCTTCATGTGTTGAAAACTTGCTGAGTGTCGACACATCTTTTTTGTGTCGACACCTGTACTTTAACTTTGTTGAAGTTTGCTGAGTGTCGACACAGCCTCCTGGTGTCGACACTTCTGATGTCGACAAAGTTTCTCTGGGTGTCGACACTGCTTCTAAGTGTCGACACTGATTATGTAGACAATTCTTCACTGTGTGTCGACACTGCCTGTATGTGTCGACTCTGCAATCCTGGTGTCGACTCTGCCTTCCTGGTGTCGACACAATTACTCCAAGTGTCGACACAGCTTCTCTAGGTGTCGACACAAGTCTTCATAAGTGTCGACACTTCACCTCTAGGTGTCGACTCTGCCTTCCTGGTGTCGACACAATTACTCCAAGTGTCGACACAACTTCTCTAGGTGTCGACACAGCTTCTCTAGGTGTCGACACAAGCCTTCATAAGTGTCGACACTTTACCTCTAAGTGTCGACACTTCACAGCTCCAAGTGAACCCTCTGATACCACTGATGTACCCAGACCTTGGGGAACCAGTATAAATCCTGTGTGCACTCTGTGTATGTTTGATTGTATGGTTGCTGTGTTGTGATAATTGTAGAATTGCATTTACTGTTCAGTATTTCTGCCTGAAAATTAAAAAAGATAAAGTTCACCTATTCACCCCCCCTCTAGGTGATTATACACTATTTCTTTCAAGTGGTATCAGAGCGAGGTTGCTCAAAAAGGATATAACAGTCTGAGTGAGATCCTGTAGGCAGAATCATAATAAACAAGAATCAAGAAAATGAGTTCTAGTGAGAATCACAAAGAGCTGGGGTCCATGAAATTGCCAATCTGTAGAAAAGAGATTTTTGGCATATGGAAAGAGAGGGTTAGACTCTTTATGGAAGCATCTGACCCAAGAATATACATTACAGTCAAAGAAGGGCCATATGTGCCAATGAAGATATCCATTCTAGATGCAAATCAGAAAACTCGCAAGGACTTTTCTGAAATGAGTAAAGATGAAATAATTCTGACCATTATGAATAAGAGAGCTCAGAATATTATTGTTAGTGCAATTGATGATGCAACATTTCAGAATTTGATTCATTGCAAGACTTCAAAGGAAATGTGGGATACTTTGATAGTGTATATGGAAGAGTCTGAAGAAGTTAGACAAGACATGAAGTCCTTGTTAAATCAGGAGTATGAAAGCTTCAGACAAGAAAAGTCTGATAGCATTACTGAATGCTACAAGAAGTTTTATAGGATAGTCAATGAATTGATGTCCTATGAAAGAGAATTCAACAACTATGAGCTGAATGATAAGTTCTTAAGATCCCTGACTAAAGACTGAGACACCAAGATTTGTGCCATTAGGGAAGTGGCCAAACTAGCTGACATACCTCCTCCAACATTGTTTGGAAAACTGTTATCTTATGAGATGCAGTTATTGGCTAGAAAGGAGGAATAGAAGACTACTAGAGTGGAGCACAAGAAAAGATCTGTGACCTTCAAAACTGAAGCCACTAGGAAGTATAGAAGCAAGTCTCCATCTCTACCTCAAATAGTTGCTGAGGCTGTGACAGATAATTCAGAAAGCAAGAATTCAGATAGCAGTGAAAGTGATGAACACTTTGCAGCTTTCACTAGACATTTTCAAAAGTTTCTGAAGAAAAAGCAGTGGAGGTCTAAGCCATCCACTTTTCAGACAAAAGATGACTACTATCAGAAAAGAAAGTCATCAAGGAATGACAGAAGCAAATCCAAGACAAGTAAAACTACATCATCAAAAATTGTGTGTTATTGCTGCAATAGACAGAGACATATAGTAACTGAGTGTACAGATAAAAGAAAAGAGACTGCAGATAAGAAGAAGACTCAGGTTAAGGGCAAAAAGGAAAAGTCTTTTGTTGCTAAGAAAGACAAAAATCTGACTGATCAGTCATCTTCAGAAACTGAATCAGAAGCTGAAGCCTATATTGGATTATATGCTGAAGAGGAAGAAGATGAGTTCATGCAGCTAGTGAATTCAATTTATGAGCATGAGGATAATCAGTGCAAAGGGCTGATGGCTTTATCTGGAGGAGGCAAAATCCAGGATCAGCCTGAACCAAGTAAGGTACAAAGTTGTTCTTCTAGTTCAATTTCTTGTACTGAGTCAGAATCAGATATATCTGCATCAAGTGATGTGAGTGAGTCTGAATCTGAATGAGATATTCATCAGTTAATTGATGAATATAGGGACTTGTTGCAGGCCTTGAAGAAAAGCAAAACCTTGGCCAAAACCCAGACAAAGGAGATTGCTAGTCTTAAATTGGCTGCTGCTGATTTAGACAAGTTGTTTGATCAGAAACTGAATGAAATAGCCAGACTGAATAATATTACAGTTATTCAGATGGGTACTATTACATTTAAGAATGATCAAATTAGAAATCTGGAGGCTAGACTTCAGAAGGAGAGAGAGATTGTAGCAAATTTTTCTAAACCAAAATCTGTTTTACCTTTGATAGGTGAGTTTGTAGCTCATAAGGGTAAAACTGGATTGGGGTTTACAAAACCTGCCTGGACAGTAAAGTCCAAATCTAAGGGCAAAGCCCCAGCACTAAACAAGAAGGCTGCAGTAGAAAATCCAGCCAGGGTTGTAACTAAACAAAGGTACAACAGGTTTGAGTGCTGGTGTTGTGGCAAGATATGCCACTTTGCCATAGATTGTTGGCATAATTCAAGTGTCAAGGAGAGTAACAAACTACCCGCTAGAAGAGCTACAGCTAGTTTTGTTAAAAGTCAAACTAATCTGCACCAAGGACCCAAGAATTATTTGGGTTTTAAGGTTAAGTAATCTATTTTGCAGGTGAGTCCAAGTGACCATGCCCCTATATGGTACTTGAACAGTGGATGTTCCAGACACATGATTGGTATCAAGGATGACCCTAAAGTTACCTTTGTTGGTTCAGAAAAAGAAATCATCAATGGCTTTGGTAACATTTCTAGTAACCAAATTACAATTACTCAAGTGGTTTATGTAAAGGGTTTGAAACATAACCTTATTAGCATAAGTCAGCTGAGTGATTTATGATATGACATCTCATTTGTCAAGGATGGTTGTCATATCAAAAGGTCAAGTGATCAAAAGATCATTCTGACAGAATATAGGAAGAGAAATGTCTATTGTCTTGACTTTGTATGTGAGAACAATATTTCTCCTATTTGTCTTGTAGCTGATGAGAAAGTCTCACATTGTGTTAAATGACACAAGAGGCTGACCCATCTTAACTATAAGACAATTGACCAAATCTTTAGCAAAGAGTTAGTGAGGAATGATTCTCAAGTTAAGTGCATAAATGATGAGATATGCTCAGCTTGTCAAAAAGACAAGCAGACCAAATCCACCTTTCATAGCCTTGAGAACAAGGATTCTGTGAGGTGTCTATACCTCTTGCATATGGATCTTTTTGGTCCTATGCCAGTTCACAGTCTATGTAGGAAGGTCTACACATTTGTGGTAGTAGATGACTATTCAAGGTATTCCTGGGTATTCTTACTAAGGCAAAAATCTGAAACTCCTATTATCTTGTATAGTTTTGTTAAACAAATTCAGAATGAATTGGACAGTACAGTGGTCAAAATCAGAAGTGACCATAGTACTGAATTTCAGTCTGAAAGTATGACAAAACTGTGTGAAGAATTTGAAATTTTTCTGGGTTATGTGAAGTGTGTGAGAAATTTTGCTCTTAGGGTGACCGGTGTGAGTAAAGAACACCTCAGCAAAATGGTATTGCTGAGAGAAAAAATAGAACCTTGATAGAGGCTGGTAGAACCCTATTGAGTGACAATTCTCCACCAGAATATTTCTGGACTGAGGCAGTAAATACTGCTTGTCATGTGATCAATAGGGCTACTATTAGCAAGGGCCACAAAAATACTCCCTATGAGATTGTGAAGGGCAGAAAACCAAATTTATCATATTTCAGGATTTTTGGTTGCAAGTGCTATATACTTAACAATGGAAAGTCTTATCTAACCAAGTTTGCTGCCAAATCCCAAGAGAGAATCTTTGTTGGGTACAGCAACAACAGTAAGGCTTATAGGGTCTACAACTCGATTACTCAAGTTGTAGAAGAGTCAGTACATGTAGTTTTTGATGAAGCAAGACTCATTAACAATGAATTACCAAGTAGTGGTTGCAGCTCTACAGGTGTAACTGAGAAGATGGACAAGCTTAGCATAACAGAAGTTTCTACTGTAAATCAGCAAGTGGAAGATGGTGGCTGTTGTCCAGGGGGAGTACAAGATACTCCTGATGCAGAAGAAGACCAAGAGGTGCAATTGAATGAAGAAGCTGAAGGTGTACAACCTGAAGACAGGCTGCCTCCAGCAAATAGGCACCTAAAAGATCATCCAGCCAATCAAATAATTGGAGATCCCAGACAAGGAGTGCAAACAAGGAGCAGGAATCTGAGTACAGTCCTTTACTCCAGTTTCCTATCCCAAGTAGAGCCAAAGAAATTTGAAGAAGCAATCCTATACCCTCATTGGATTGAGGCCATGCAAGAAGAGCTGAATCAATTCAAAACATGCAAGGTCTGGGAGCTAGTTCCTAAACCCAAGGACCACAACATTATTGGAACTAAGTGAATCTTTAGGAACAAGTTGGATGAGCATGGAATCATCATAAAGAATAAAGCTAGACTTGTTGCAAAGGGATATAGACAGGAAGAAGGTATTGATTTTGATCAAACCTTTGCTTCAGTAGCAAGACTGGAGACGATCAGAATGTTCCTTGCCTATGCAACATGTCAAGGGTTTAAGGTATATCAAATAGATGTTAAGTCAGCTTTTCTGAATGGAAATCTGAAGGAAGAAGTCTATGTAGAGCAGCCATCAGGTTTTGTAGATTCTCTTAAGCCTGACTATGTATATAGACTTAGAAAGGCTTTGTATGAGTTAAAACAAGCCCCAAGGGCTTGATATGAAACCTTGTCTAGTTTCCTCATTGAGAACAAATTCTCAAGGGGGAAAATAGACAAGACTCTATTCCTTAGGGAATCCAGAGACAAGATTATGTTAGTCCAAATATATGTAGATGACATAATATTTGGGTCTACATAAAATAGTGTTTGCAAAAAGTTTGCAAAATCTATGGAAGGACAATTTGAAATGAGCAGTATGAGGGAACTTAAGTTCTTCTTGGGGCTCCAAGTTAGACAGACTAAAGATGGATTATTCATATGTCAGTCTAAGTTCACCCTAGAGTTGATAAAAAAGTATGGTATGGAATCATCCACTACCATGAAAACTCCTATGAGGTCAAGCATGTCTCTATGCAAAGATGATGTAGGGAAACCTGTAGATGAGATTTTGTATAGAGGGATAGTTGACTTCCTACTATATTTGACTGCTAGTAGACCAGATATCATGTATGCTACATGTGTCTGTGCTAGGTACTAAGCTTGCCCCAAAGAATCTCATCTGACAGCAGTCAAAAGAATTTTGAGATATCTTAAGGGCACACCTTATCTAGGCCTTTGATACCCTAGGAATGAAGATTTTGAACTGACAAGTTATTCAGATGTAGATTTTGCAGGCTGCAAGAAAGATAGGAAGAGTACCACAGGAACCTGTCAATTTCTAGGTGGAAGGCTGGTGTCATGGAGTAGCAAGAAGCAAACCAGTGTGGCTATCTCCATAGCAGAGTCAGAATATGCTGCTGCAGGAAGTTGCTGTGCACAACTCTTATGGATTCAGCACCAGCTAGTAGATTATGGTATTCAAGTAATTAGAACACCTTTATTTTGTGATTCTACAAGTGTCATTTCTATTGCAAATAATCCTGTCTCCCATAGTAGGACTAAGCACATAGAAATTAAATACCATTTTCTTAGAGAACATGTAGAAAAATGAGACATTTCCCTAGAGTATGTTAAGACAAATAATCAGTTAGCTGATATGTTTACCAAGCCCATAGATGAAACAAAATTCAATAAGTTTAAAATTGAATTAGGAATGATAAACTTAGAATAGTTTAAAAAAAAAAAAATTTTGGCTAAGTAAAATAGTGTCGACACACAGAGTTGTCTGTGTCGACACATAGAAGTGGTGTCGACATTTCAGAGAAATGGTGTCGACACATATAGACAGTAAGTGTCGACACTTCAGAGAATTAGTGTCGACACATCCAGAGTATGTGTCGACACATGCAGGGTGTTGTCTACACTTAGGATTTACACAGAATTCGTCAAGTAGAGTCTCGACTAAGTGTCGAGCTTAGATATAAGTGTCAACACATATATTTTGTCGACTATATTTGTGTCGACACATAGTTGTCGAGACATTAGAAGTAAGTGTCGACACTTTTGCACAGTGTCGACACATTTCAAGTATTTTGACGCGCCTTTTCACCTTCGATTCTGGAAAGGTATAAATAGGTTTTCTCCATTGTTTGTCGACACACTCACCAAAGTTTCGAGACCAAACTTGTGTGTCGACATTTTCTCTTCTCTAAATTCGAAATTTCTTCAAACCCTAATGGCGCCCAAGCTTGAAGAGAACATTAATGAAGGATATGAGCTCGTGCGACACGCCTTTGATGACGCGGAACCAGAAATCCAAGGTGTGGTAACCCTAGTTGCTGAGACTGGGTTAGAGTATCTTGTATCAGAACCAATCAAGATCTGGAAGAAGGAGGTCCTTGAATTCTTGAGTGCAGCTACTCTTGATGAATCTGGACTCAAGATTAAGTCCAAAGTTCATGGGGCAAGAGTTAAGATCACCCAGAAAAGTCTAAGAAGAGTTCTACATCTCACTAAGACTAAAGAAGAGGAAAATGTACCTGCATCAAAGACAATGGAGGCACTGACATGATGTGGACTTGATTCAAGCTTGAAGATTGGATCAGTCTTTAATAGGAAAGACATGAATGTACAAGGAAAGTTTTTATCTGAAATAGTGGGCAAGGTGATACTGAGCAAGCCTGGTGGGCATGATAGAATATCAGCTCACATGTTCAGCTTGATGACCAGAATAATTTTCAAACTTAAAACTGATTGGTCAGTAGTACTGTTTGATAAGATAAAAGAAAGTCTGAAAAAGTCAAATCTGGGTAGGATTCTGAGTTTATACTTACCTGGAAGTATCCCTGAAGTGATGAACCAAGCTGCTGGTTCTAAGATAAACCATATGGGGAGAATGTATGTAAGAATTTTCTCCAGGTGGGATAGAGTGTTGACAAAGGAACTGCCAACTCCAGAAAAGGGAACACCTCAAAAGAAGAAGAAAGAGACAGCCATTGTGGCTCCTGAATCCTCAAGTAGCTCAGAGGAGCAAGTTGTTTTCAGTTCTAATGAGGATGAAGCTGATAAGGATGCAGATGACAATGCTGGACAGTCACCAGCAAGACAAGAAGATGCCCAGAGGCAGGGGGAGCTACCATCAGCTAGCCCTATTCACCTGGATCCACTCCAGGGGGAGCCTCTACATGTGGATGAACCAACTCAATTAGAGAGTGAAAGAGCTACCCAGACCATTCTAGAGGTAATCACTGAAGTTAATCAATTAAATTTCACTATTGAGGATGAAGTTTTGACTGAATCATTACTTAATGTTGATCAGCATACACAGTTAGATAGTCAACCTCAAGATGTTGTCATGGAGGACACATCAGTTGCTGATAAAGTGGAATTAGTTGCTACAGAGATCAGAGATTCTCCTGTACAACCTCAACATGAGTTTACACTAGAAGAGCTGTTCCCTGATCTGTTACAGACTGACTTTGAGGGAGAGAAAGCAGCTGTTGAGGGGGAACAGACAGACCTTGAGGGGGAGCATGTAGAGGAAACTGCAAGAAAAGAGACTGAAGAGCAAAGGAATGCTGAGGAGCTACCAAGGACTGAGAAGGATTTACCTCATAGTTCTAAGGACAGGGTAGACATTGCTATTATTTCTGCTTCAGAAGATGAAGAGGCTGCTAGAGCCAAGAAAAGAAAGTTTCAGGTCTTCAAGAGAAGAAGCCAGACCTACAAGAAAGCACTGCAAACCATAGTTCCACAACAATCCCCAACTGCTGACTATAGTTCTTTGTTGGTGGCTTTGCAAATCAAGATGAATGAGCAAAGGAGAGCTCTAGAAAGGTATATGGATGAAGGAAATAAATCACTTCAATTTGATCTGTCTCAAGACATAAAATCTATAAGATTTGAAGTGAATCAAAACAAGAAGGAAATGACTGATTGCTTCCACAAGGGAGACAATGCAGTAGTATATCTGGTTACACACCAAGAGCAGATCAAGACACAGATTGATGACCTGACAGTCAAACAAGGATATGTCCTGAAAAATCAGCTTAGAATGAATGATAATCTGACTGCTTCTCATAATGCCATTGTCACTGAAATAAAAAATATAGCTACTGCGCAGACTACTGTAACTGCTACTGCCAAAGAAGTCTTTGATAAGCAACTACAAGAGAGCCTCACTGCTGTTAAAACTGCCATTGAAGATTCTCAAAAGGCTATCACTGAAAAGTTCCAAAGGTTAAAACCTTTTTATAAAGATGGAGTTAACTATTTGAATGCTCAGATAAGATTCCAAAAGGATGATCTTAGGGATCATATAGAAAGAGAAGTCATAAAGGGGGAGATGATATTGTCAAAGCAGGTTCTGATCATGCAAAATGGATTTCAAACTCCATTAGAGCTACCCTTGGATATCCACCCTTGTGTGATGATGATAATGTGACAGAGTCTGGAATAAATCCTGCTTATTTTGGAGGAGAGCAAGCTGAAGTAGCTCAAGTGATATATCCTCCTGCAGATTTTGACATGATACATCAGGAGGTACAGTCTATGTATAGTCCTCCTAAGGGTAATCAAAATGTTATTCTTGAGAAAGTAGTACAGCCTGTGCCAGAGGGCATACTAAAAGAGCAAGAGGCAGTACTAAAAGAGCAGGAAACCCAATTATCTATGAAGAGGTTCAGAGAGCAGGCTGAATTAAGGCCAGATTTTGAGCAATGGAGCCTAACTTCTAGAAATATTATTCTGACTGCTTGGAAGGCTGCTAAGGATAATTTCATAGAAAGGGGCAAATGGTATTCTGACCAGGAATGGAAGAAACATGAGGCTAGGCAAGAGGTCATAGTACAATATAGAAGAAAGACTAAATTAGGGAAGCTACCTCCTAATACACAGGAGCCTAGCAAGTATTTTCCTAAGCCTTATCACTATTTTGAGAGACAAAAGATAAGAGCTGAAGAACAGAAAAAAAAGATCTTAAAGGGAAGAAGGCTGCTGATGACAACGATGCTCCAGTCCAAGCAAAGATTCAATCTGGAAAGTACATTGTTATCAAGGAGCCAGAGTAGCCATAGAATAGAATTTTTCTTAAGTTTACAATCCTGTAATCTTTTGCATTAAACTACATGTAAACTTCTGATTAATAAAACTTTTTGAAGTTGTAAGAACAATGTTATATGTTCAATCTATTACATTATTGTTCTGAGATAATTGTTTATATATATTCTGTTTATACATGTTTAGTTCTTACCATGTCATATAATACTGTTATACATCATATTGAGTATTTGTTATGAATGGTGTATATCATTGACTAAAGGTTATGACTTCTCCAAATAGGGGGAGATTGTTGGGTACAATGAAAATGTGTACCTGATTTGAAGAAGTCTCACCTACTCAATGATATACATCAAGGTGTATTTGATGTGCTTTGAGTTTATTTGTGCAGGTTAAGTAATTGCAGGAAAAACATAAAAGTTTCTAAGTGCATGTGTCGACACCTAGAGGTGAAGTGTCAACACTTATGAAGGCTTGTGTCGACACCTAGAGAAGCTATGTCGACACTTGGAGTAATTGTGTCGACACCAGGAAGGCAGAGTCGACACCAGAAGAAAAGTGTCGACACATACATGCAGTGTCGACACACAGTGAAGAATTGTCTACATAATCAGTGTCGACACTTAGAAGCAGTGTCGACACCCAGAGAAACTTTTATGCTTTTCCTGCAATTACTTAACCTGCACAAATAAACTCAAAGCACATCAAATACACCTTGATGCATATCATTGAGTAGGGTGAGGCTTTTTCAAATCAGGTACACATTTTCCATTGTACCCAACAAGTTGTAACACCTCCCCTGTAATGAACGTATAATATGGGTCCGGCCGGGGCCCCACAACATACGTACGCCACAGCTTTAGTATTAAAAGTTGATATAGCTACCCACACTCAAAACTCTTTGCATAACACAGCGGAAACAAAACAGGACTAGAAGTTATCCACCGCTAAAGAGTAAAACAAATGACCTTAAGGCCTTACATCAAGTGTCCAAAAGAAAATAATACATCAATCATGAATGTGCTCAGCACTCCTAGTCTACCTCGGCATGCAAGCCGGACAACAAGAGTCTCAAACATAACATCTCATAAGTAGGGCTACAAAAGAGAAAAACACTTCATGAGACTTAGGCCTTTCTGGCCGGCGAGCTAGCTCCTGCATGCGATCCTTGCCCTGAAAAATTTATTAGTAACGTGGGTCAGCAAAGGCTGACCTCAAACTGTGCAACAATACATCTCCTCCCGGCCGCCCCTAACGGACCCCGGGGTACCCCTCCAACCTGCAAGTTAGCACTTCGTAGGCAATAATCGTAAGCAAGAAAAGCAACTATGGAAAACAATCTTGGATGTCACATACATCATACATGTTCTTTACTGGTTGAGCATAATATAAAAAGGGCCTACTTATGCAATCATGTATGCAATAACCTGAGTTTCACCCAAAGCACCCTAACTCGTATGCATCTAGTACATCATCACATCATATGGGTGCTCATCGATTCCCCATTGGCATAAAGCCGCAAACAAAGGGGTCACCATTTCCCCCAACGGCTCACAGGCCGTCTCATGGAATTCTTGTCAAGGCCCCACCCGCTCAAGGTCTTAAACCCGTGCTTGCCTACAAGTTCTGACGTCTCATGTCAGGATTCCAACAAACACAAAACTGACCGATTCTAAGAAGCCTTGCCGGACCCCACCCGCTCATGACCTCATTGCCCGGGCTTGTCCCCATGCTTGGCATTCTCGTCAGTCACACAGAAGGGGACTAGTCTCGCCGGGACACTCTCCACACATGACGTGAACGTCACGGGATAGCCAGCCGACCACGGAGACCTATCCACGCCTTGGCACAACACAAATCAAGACAAATCCACCCTAGTCCCTCATTTGTACTGCAGCGTTTCCGCGCACCAAGGAAACCATCTCCAACTCATGCGGAGCTAACCTTGTCCACCAAGGAAAACATCTACCGCCACGAGGAGGTAACCCTGGTCCGGTTCCGACTACACGTGCTCACTCGAGAAAAAGGGGAAAACATCAACACATCACAAACGACATCTTGCCGCAACGGAATCTCTACGAATCCTTAGCGTTTTTATGCAACATCACCGAGTCGGACTAACGGTCGCGACAACGGCTTCACCCACCATGCCTAATCCACTAACGGAGCGGATCTCTAATGCAAAAATATGCCGGGGACGGACTCAATCAACCCGGAGGTTCCTCTTGAACCTTGGCAAACCAAAACCCCTCTCATTTGAGAGTTTGGTGCCCAAACACTAGAAAAAGAAAAAATAAATGATGCTAAGACATGCATCCTAAGACCGAGAGGAGAAGTGTCGTTACCTTCCGACTCCTCTTCCTTGCCATGACAAAATAGCCGGATGAAAACCTTCGCAACGATCTAAGCTTCACGGATCAGGACTCGGCTCGCGATTTGTAGTACCGAAACCCCTCCTACAACCCAAACTCTCCTTCTCCTTCTTCCTTGTTCTCACTTCTCTCTAGATCTTTAGTAAGAGAAAGCTTGGAGAAGAATGAGGGTTTTCAACCCTATTCTCGGACTTAACTCCCCAAGAACCAGTCCTGAACCGTCAAGATCCTAAAATCTGGGAAAGAATGGCCACGATCCGCCTGGAAAATAAAAGACCTGGGCCGAACACGGCCTGACACACGCCCGTGTCCAGGGCCGTGTGCCTCATTCGCCGTCTCAAATCGACGCGACTGGAACAGCACACGGGCATCTGACACGCCCTTGTCCCCAGTGACACGGCCGTGTGGCCGGCCGTGTGCCTCCATCGACACGGCCCCGAAACCAACCCGAGAGGTGACACGGCCTGGGACACGCCCGTGTCCCAAGCCGTGTGCCAAGTCTCGACACCCGTCGACAGGCTTTGTGTCGACACCGCGGAAAAACGTCGAGCGAAGATCGTCGACCAAGCGGGACACGCCCTGTGACACGCCCGTGTCACAGGCCGTGTACCCCAGTCTCGACACTCGTCGAGCGAAAGTGTCGACACCCCGGGCCGAGTGTCGACACGGACTCGACACGCCCTGCGACACGCCCGTGTCGCAGGCCGTGTGCTCTACTCTCGACACATTGTCAAGCGAGAGTGTCGACACTTGGGCCGAGTGTCGACACGACCTCGACATGCCCTGCGACACGCCCGTGTCGCAGGCCGTGTGCCCTACTCTCGACACATTGTCGAGCGAAAGTGTCGACACTTGGGCCGAGTGTCGACACGACACGCCTGCGACACGCCCGTGTCGCAGGCCGTGTGCCTCCTGCCAGAAACCCAAAAATTTTCCAGAACTGCAGACTGACCCTCTTGCAAAACTGGGGTGTTACAACTCTCCCCCACTTAACAGAATTTCGTCCCGAAATTTCAAAACAAAAGGGTACAAAACTTAAATTGTACCTGACAAGAAGAGTTCTGGATAATCTTCTAGCATGGTCTGTTCTCGCTCCCAAGAGAACTCC
The DNA here is from genome assembly GCA_039583875.1 of Platanthera guangdongensis. Classification (NCBI taxonomy): domain Eukaryota; kingdom Viridiplantae; phylum Streptophyta; class Magnoliopsida; order Asparagales; family Orchidaceae; genus Platanthera; species Platanthera guangdongensis. The sequence continues at coordinate 67,332,668 of CM077164.1, forward strand.
TCACGACCGCAGTTGTCCCATCGAACTTTCACGAGTTTAACTTCTTTACTCCGCAACTGCCGAGTTTCCGAATCCTCTATAGCAATTGGGAAGGACTCGCGTCCTCAAGTCTTCCTCAATCGGCACCGATGCCGGCTCAATCACCACGCTAGCCTCCACCAAGGCTTTCCTCAAAACGGAGACGTGGAATACGTCATGCAATCCACTCAGCTCCGCGGACAACGCCAACCGATAGGCTGCTTCTCCCACCCGTTCAATAACTTCAAAAGGCCCCAAAAACCTTGGACTCAACTTCTTGAGTCGGCGAATCCGTGAGACGCCTTTGAACGGTTTGATCTTCAAATAGACCCAATCACCTACCGCAAACTCCAACTTCCGGTGACGAGCATTAAAGTATTTTGCTTGTCGGTCTTGCGCCACCTTCATACGCTCTTGAATGGTCCGTACCAACTCACAAGCGTCCACTACCACCTCTTTTCCCAAAATTTTGGTGTCTCCCGCCTCTGCCCAAGACATTGGTGTTCGACACCGCCTCCCATACAAAGCTTCGTATGGCGCCATTTTTATACTTGCTTGAAAACTGTTGTTGTACGCGAATTCCACCATGAAGAGGTGATCCTCCCACTTTTTGCCGAAGTCAAGAACACACATTCTCAGCATATCCTCCATAGTACGGTTCGTTCTCTCCGTTTGCCCATCAGTTTGAGGATGGAACGCCGTACTGAACTTTAGCTTCGTGCCCAAGCTCTTCTGAACCAATCTCCAATCCTTGGACGTAAACCGTCCATCTCGATCACTGACTACGCTCTTAGAAATTCCGTGCAGTCGCACAATGTTGCGAACATACAACTCCACCAGCTTCTCCACGCTGTCCTCTTTCCGGTTTGAGATAAAGTGAGCCACCTTGGTTAGGCGATCTACGATCACCCAAATAGCATCATTACCCTGCTGCGATCTAGGCAAACCATGCACAAAGTCCATGGAGATGTCATCAAATTTCCATTCAGGGATTGAAAGGGGCTTCAGGAACCCGCCCGGCTTCTGACACTCGGCCTTCACCAAGGCGCAAGTCTGGCAACGATTCACATACAAAGCTACGTCCCGCTTCAACCCCGGCCACCGAAAGGATTTCTTCAAATCCAAGTACATCTTCGTACTGCCCGGGTGAATGAAGTACTTTGTGAAATGAGCCTCAAACATCAACTCCTCACGGAGTTTGCCGAACTGCGGTATACAAACCCTTCCGTCCTTCCTCAAAATCCCATCAATCATCTCCCAGGAGCTGCTCTCGCCCGTTTGAGCCTCCAACACAAAAGGTTGAAACTCCACATCCAACCGAATCGCTTCCCGAATGCGATCGGACAAGTCGTTCTGCACTTCAATCCAGTTCAACCGAGCCTCGCTGGACTCGCCTCTTGCAACACATTCCAAACCAAGGGACTCTCATTCCCGTACCAACCGCTCATCATGAGCTTCGATCCAATTCCCTTGCCCCGAGTACTTCCTACTCAAGGCATCAGCAACCACATTGGCACCTGGCATACTGGCCACTTCTTCCAAGAAACTCAACCAACCTGCGTTGCCCTGTCCTTTTGCAAGAGATACTTAGGCTTTTGTACTGATCTCCACCTTTGTTGAAAACCGCCCGCCACTTCCCAAAACCCCGAGGTGATAAGGGGGGACGGGGGTCTCCAATCGCCTGAGCGATGTGGGACTAACCCCAACCCACCGGGATATTCCGCCACACAAGGGGGCCCACCGGGGTCAACACCCGTGGAACGCAATGGGGAAAGCAAACATGTGGTCCCACACACATGTGTCCTGCTGCTAATATAATTCAACACACCCCCGCAGCAGACAACCTGCCTCTGATACCATTGAAAACCGCCCGTCACCACACATCTTCCGATGTGATGGTAAGAGATGAACACAAAGGATCGCCTTACAAGCAGGCTAACCCCAACCACAGGACCGCGGGGATTTCCGCCACACAAGGGGGCCCACCGGGGTCAACACCCAGATCCATGGGGAAAGCCCAAAATGCGGTCCCACACACATGTGTCCTGCTCTAATATAATCCACCTTTGCACCATAAACATAATGCCGCCATATTTTCAACGCAAAAATTACCGCCGCCAACTCCAAGTCGTGGACGGGGTAATTCCTCTCATGAGGCTTCAACTGTCTAGACCCAAAAGCTATCACCTTCCCATGTTGCACCAAAACGCAACCCAAACCGCATCCCGATGCGTCACTGAAGATCTAAAATCCCTCGGTCCCTTGCGGTAGGCTTAGGATTGGAGCCGCCATTAGTCTCTCCTTCAGTGTCTCAAATGCTTGACTACACTCTTGAGTCCACACAAACTTATGATCTTTACGTGTGAGTGAGGTGAGGGGTAGAGCTATCCGCGAAAAATTCTCCACGAACCTCCTGTAGTACCCGACTAGTCCAAGAAAACTTCGGACCTCCGCCACGGTCCTCAAAACCGGCCAATCTCTAATGGCTTCAACTTTTGTTGGGTCCACTGCCACCCCTTCCCCACTAATCACGTGTCCCAAAAATGCCACCTTCTCCAACCAGAACTCATTTGGAGAATTTTGCATACAACTCATTCTCCCTCAACACTTGCAGAACCACTCTCAAGTGGGTCTCATGCTCCACTTGCGATTTGGAATACACCAAAATGTCATCAATGAAGACAACCACAAAAGAATCCAAGTATTCCCGAAATACCCGATTCATAAGATCCATGAACACAGATGGTGCGTTCGTCAGCCCGAACGACATCACCGTAAACTCAAAGTGTCCATACCTTGTACCAAAGGCAGTCTTGGGTATGTCCTCATCCCGAATTCGCAACTGATAATAGCCTGACTTCAAGTCCAATTTTGAATACACCACTGACCCTACCAATTGGTCGAACAAGTCATCTATCCGAGGAATCGGATACTTATTCTTGACGGTCAATTTATTCAGCTCTCGGTAGTCAATGCATAGCCGCATGCTACCGTCTTTCTTCTTTACAAACAACACCGGCGCACTCCACGGTGAAGAACTGGGTCTGATATACCCTTGCTCCAACAATTCCTGCAACTGTACTTTAAGTTCAGCCAACTCCTTTGGTGCCATCCTAAACGGAGGACGTGACACCGGCCTAGCCTCCGGCACTAACTCGATCGAGAAATCGATCTCCCTCCGAGGAGGCGCTCCAGGAAGTTCATTCGGAAATACATCCTTGAACTCTGCCACTACGGGCACTTCATCAATAGACAGCTGGGAGAGACGAACCTCCAATAACGCTACAAGCGCTACACCACCCTGGTTAACCGCCCGCACCAACTGCATGGCCGAAATCAGGGAACAGGACCACTCCACAAAGGCCCTCAAATTTGACTTCTGTCTGCCCTTTTCTCCTTAAGGTCACCACCTTAGAAAGGCAATCAATACTGGCGCGCTGCTCTGCGAGCCAGTCCATGCCCAAAATGACATCGAACTCCACCAATGACAAAATCGCCGCTACCAAAACGAAGTCAACTCCGTCTAGCTCCCAACAGATGCGCCCTTTGACCCCGGTGGTCATGGATGACCCATTGGGCATGCGCACTTTCAACTCCGCGTCCGCCGAGAAAGACTCAACTCCTATTCTCCGGATGAAGCTCTCCGCAAGAAAGGAGTGCGATGCTCCCGTATCAAACAATACCCTAGCGGGGTATCCGGAAACTAACACGAAGCCTACAACATAGACATCACACAAAAGTCTAAAAGGATGAAGCACAAAATTTAAACTTAAATTTTCTTCATACCTGTCACCACATCGGTCTGGCGGATCGCTTCTTGCTGTCCAAGGTTGTAAGCCCTTGGTTGCACCGGTTGGAACCGAGAAGCGCTCGACTCCGCCATCTTTCCTTTCTCTGCAGCACTGGGGCCGGAGCGCACAGTCTGCTCCTGCTTTGCCTCTTGCCCCGCTCCTCCTTGAGGACAAACACGAACTATGTGCCCCACCTTACCGCAGTTGTAGCACGTCGGCGGTCCCCTAGAGTGTGAACCTCCAGACGTCCAATTGCTCTTCTCACCGGATCTGGAAGGGTGAGGCTTCTTCCTCCACCTACTCCCTTCAGACTTTCCATGAGATTGGGAAGGCTTCCCTTCCCCTTGCTTGGGAGTAAAACCCTTACGGCGTTGGGTTCGCTCCAAATCACTTTCCAAAATCCTGGCAGCCTCAACTAGTTCATTGAATCCGGCTCTCTACATGGAGATGAGGGGTTGTCTCAAATTCTCCCTCAGCCCCTGGTAGAAGAGGTTATCCCTCTCTACATCATCTGCCATAGTCGTTCCCGCGTAACGACCCAAACGGGTGAACTCCTGCACGTACTCATCTACTGTCTTGTCTCGCTGCATTAAATGCAGAAATTGCCTCTGAAGGGCCAAGCGTGTAGAAACTGGAATATACCTCTTTAGGAAAGCATCCCCAAACTCTTCCACCGACGGAGTGCGTCCCGGGAACTGGCGGCCGCTATGGCTCACCCACCATAACTTGGCATCTCCTTCCAACATGAAAGCCGCATACTCAGCTTTCTTTTCCTCTGACGTCTCTGCCGCCCTTAAAAGCTCTTGAATGCGAACCCACCAGTCCTCCGCATCCGTTGGCGTACCCACTCCCTTGAATGACGGGGGATGGAAACTCAGGAAGTACTTCATGTGTCGGTCTCCATGTCCGACAACCGCCCTTTCCGCCAAAGGCTCTACTCGCCTGGCCTCTCCGCCTGGCACGGCAGTCGCCGTGTCCGGTGTGGCAGGGGTTGCCACCTGAGCTGCTGCTGCAGCCTGAGCTGCCACCATCGCTTCTGCAAGCATGCGGCAGAAGTCGGCCGGGTTTACGCCCGTGCCCAAAAGACCTGGAGCAGTAGCACTGCTCGCCGAAAGCTCTTCTCTTGCTCTCGACGTTCCCGCCTCGTTGCTTGCACTCTTCAAGAAACAAGAAACAAGGATTCAGTCTCAAATCTCAAGACTTAAACATAAGAACACTCATGGTCCCGCGTTACTCTTATGTGGATAACTTCTCTACGCTTTGACCTTGAACCTAACCTGGCTTTGATACCAAATTGTAACACCTCCCCTGTAATGAACGTATAATATGAGTCCGGCCGGAGCCCCACAACATACGTACACCACAGCTTTAGTATTAAAAGTTAATATAGCTACCCACACTCAAAACCCTTTGCATAACACAGCGGAAACAAAACAAGACTAAAAGTTATCCACCACTAAAGAGTAAAACAAATGGCCTTAAGGCCTTACATCAAGTGTCCAAAAGAAAATAATACATCAATCATGAATGTGCTCAGCACTCCTAGTCTACCTCGGCATGCAAGCCGGACAACAAGAGTCTCAAACATAACATCTCATAAGTAGGGCTACAAAAGAGAAAAACACTTCATGAGGCTTAGGCCTTTCTGGCCGGCGAGCTAGCTCCTGCATGCGATCCTTGCCCTGAAAAATTTATTAGTAACGTGGGTCAGCAAAGGCTGACCTCAAACTGTGCAACAACACATCTCCTCCTGGCCGCCCCTAACGGACCCCGGGGTACCCCTCCAACCTGCAAGTTAGCACTTCGTAGGCAATAATCGTAAGCAAGAAAAGCAACTATGGAAAACAGGCTTGGATGTCACATACATCATACATGTTCTTTACTGGTTGAGCATAATATAAAAAGGGCCTACTTATGCAATCATGTATGCAATAACCTGAGTTTCACCCAAGGCACCCTAACTCGTATGCATCTAGCACATCATCACATCATATGGGTGCTCATCGATTCCCCATTGACATAAAGCCGCAAACAAAGGGGTCACCATTTCCCCCAACGGCTCACAGGTCGCCTCATGGAATTCTTGTCAAGCCCCCACCCGCTCAAGGTCTTAAACCCGGGCTTGCCTACAAGCTCTGACGTCTCATGTCAGGATTACAACAAACACAAAACTGACCGATTCTAAGAAGCCTTGCCGGACCCCACCCGCTCATGACCTCATTGCCCGGGCTTGTCCCCATGCTTGACATTCTCGTCAGTCACACAGAAGGGGACTAGTCTCGCCGGGACACTCTCCACACATGACGTGAACGTCACGGGATAACCAGCCGACCACGGAGACCTAGCCACGCCTTGGCACAACACAAACCAAGACAAATCCACCCTAGTCCCTCATTTGTACTGCAGCGTTTCCGCGCATCAAGGAAACCATCTCCAACTCACGCGGAGCTAACCTTGTCCACCAAGGAAAACATCTACCGCCACGAGGAGCTAACCCTGGTCCGGTTCCGACTACACGTGCTCACTCGAGAAAAAGGGGAAAACATCACCACATCACAAACGACATCTTGCCGCAACGGAATCTCTACGAATCCTTAGCGTTTTTATGCAACATCACCGAGTCGGACTAACGGTCGCGACAACGGCTTCACCCACCATGCCTAATCCACTAACGGAGCGGATCTCTAATGCAAAAATATGCCGGGGACGGACTCAATCAACCCGGAGGTTCCTCTTGAACCTTGACAAACCAAAACCCCTCTCATTTGAGAGTTTGATGCCCAAAAACTAGAAAAAGAAAAAATAAATGATGCTAAGACATGCATCCTAAGACCGAGAGGAGAAGTGTCGTTACCTTCCGACTCCTCTTCCTTGCCATGGCAAAATAGCCGGATGAAAACCTTCGCAACGATCTAAGCTTCACGGATCAGGACTCGGCTCGCGATTTGGAGCACCGAAACCCCTCCTACAGCCCAAACTCTCCTTCTCCTTCTTCCTTGTTCTCACTTCTCTCTAGATCTTTAGTAAGAGAAAGCTTGGAGAAGAATGAGGGTTTTCAACCCTATTCTCGGACTTAACTCCCCAAGAACCGTCCTGAACCGTCAGATCCTAAAATCTGGGAAAGAATGACCACGATCCGCCTGGAAAATAAAAGACCTGGGCCGAACACGGCCTGACACACGCCCGTGTCCAGGGCCGTGTGCCTCATTCGCCGTCTCGAATCGACGCGCCTGGAACAGCACACGGGCATCCGACACGCCCGTGTTCAATCCGACACGCCCGTGTCCGCAGTGACACGGCCGTGTGCCTCCATCGACACGGCCCCGAAACCAACCCGAAAGGTGACACGGCCTGGGACACGCCCGTGTCCCAAGCCGTGTGCCAAGTCTCGACACCCGTCGACAGGCTTTGTGTCGACACCGCGGAAAAACGTCGAGCGAAGATCGTCGACCAAGCGGGACACGCCCTGTGACACGCCCGTGTCACAGGCCGTGTACCCCAGTCTCGACACTCGTCGAGCGAAAGTGTCGATACCCCGGGCCGAGTGACGACACGGACTCGACACGCCCTGCGACACGCCCGTGTCGCAGGCCGTGTGCTCTACTCTTGACACATTGTCGAGCGAGAGTGTCGACACTTGGGCCGAGTGTCGACACGGCCTCGACACGCCCTGCGACACGCCCGTGTCGCAGGCCGTGTGCCCTACTCTCGACACATTGTCGAGCGAAAGTGTCGACACTTGGGCCGAGTGTCGACACGGCCTCGACACGCCCTGCGACACGCCCGTGTCGCAGGCCGTTTTCCTCCTGCCAGAAACCCAAAAATTTTCCAGAACTGCAGACTGACCCTCTTGCAAAACTGGGGTGTTACACAAGTACTCTCGACAACTTTCAGCTACTTTGTCGAAACGTCTCGTGAAGTCCAAATATCTCACACAAGTTCTCTCCCAAGTTGTTTCGACTGGTTCGTCGAGTGGTCCGGAGAGTTCACATGATGTCTCGACAAATTTGGACTTAAGCAGATTTTCGTTCAGTTTCGTTTTCATTTTTATGGCTCCAAAATTAGGGCTTCTGGCATGTACAGTACACGTGGACGGTAGAACGAAGTTCAAAATCGAGCTGTTAGAGATGAATCGTCTATAAATATTTGAGGGTTATTTCAAAAAACCCTAATCGTGTTCTAATTTTAAATTGCCATAAACGTTCAAAAATTCAAAATTGTTTTTCACGAAGATCTTTGTCGCCGACAACTCTTCCGATCCGCGGTTCCTCCTAAAAAGAAAGACTCGATCGATCTCCAGGTTTCAGATTCACATACGTTAAGAGATCAGTCGTTTCTCAGATCAGATCTGTACTCTTAATTTCAGATTCTTCTTCAAGATTTCAATCAAAGCGTTCAAGCAACGAAGAAACATTATATTTTCAGATCTGAGACAAAGAGTTTCTTTTCAAACAATAATTTTCTTATTGGTTTGTAGGAAGTTTGTCTTCCGAGTTTTTGTAGATTCTTATTGAAGGATCGAGTGTAGGGGAAGTTGTTCTCTGAGATTGTAGGAGTTGTACACTCCTAGTGTAAGATTATTTAATCTGAGATTTGCTGAAGTAGTCGAGTTTATCCCGAAGTGCTGGATAGGCGAGGCGGGACAGTGGACGTACTCATTTTGGAGAACCACTATAAATCCTTGTGTCTGTGCTGTGCTTTGCTTATTCTCTCGTTCCGTGCACTTTTTTTACTAGATTTTTATTCCGTTATAAGCCACATGATTCATCTATTCACCCCCCTCTAGGTGATTTATGTTGACAACTTGATACTTTCATACATCATCTATTTCCTTATAGTTTCATTTCAAGTATTTATTGGTCTACTCCTCCCTCATCTAACATGCTAACATGCCCGGTGACTAGACTCTCACAACGCCAAACAGGTGCCTCTAATGATCTCCTTTGTACGTGTCCAAATCATCTTAGTGGAGCTTGTCACATCTTCTCTGCAATTGGTACTCCGACAAACAACAAAGAGGAAAAACACGTGGAACCGTAAGCGAAAGAAAGCAACTAAAAATAACGAGTGTTCTGTGACCTGCTCTAGATGCAGAGAACCTGAGATTATGTGGTTCAAAGAATTTCTGAAAATTGATCCTAGTGACAGATCATCCTTTCTCATGGTCAATATTAGTAAAATGCTATAATTTGTTCCATATGGTAACTGATTCTGATTTAATTGGATGTAAACGTGAGGAAAAGTAGAACATACAACATTTTGTGCATTTTGTTATCCTATTCATTGAAGCAATTGGAAGTACAACTATTTTGAAGACATTTCTTATGCCCTTTAATTTGAATTTAATTTTGAAACGATTAGTTGATTTTTTTTTATTTTCCTTTGTTAAATAGCCGAGGCAAGGTAGGACCAATGACATATTATCATGTTAGTATGATATCGATAATGTCTTGTTAATTCTTTGTAAATTATTAATGCCATTTTTTGTTACTCCTTTCAACATATTTTTATGTTAGTTTCTATGTTCTGATCCTTCTGTTTACCTCCAGCAAGAGAAGCTCGAAAAGGAACGAGAGATCATCAGAATGAGAGAAGAATTATTGGCTCGAGGAAAAGAGGACTCTCTTGCATAGTAATCCTGGTTAGTTTTGTTGGGTGGCCAGACTTCTTCCTCATGTTTTTTTTATCCGGCCTTTTATTATGGTGCTGCTAATAAATGCCTGAAGATTGTCGTTGATGGTCTTTTCAGAAGCACAAACACTTTTTTATCCTATATTTCTATTTGAATATTTTTATGTGTACTACATAAACGCAATAATTTTGCTCCATGGTGGCACATAGTTACTGCGGTTGAAATTTAGATTAGAAATCTTATATTACAAGAGATTGTATAGTATAATATCCACATCGCATGATCGTAGAACCTCACTGGTGCTTTAACTTTAGAGGACCTGATGTAAACCAAGATTCAAAGGTTTTTAAGTTAAATGCATTTGTCATCTTGATCAAATTTAGCAATGCTTGCATCCTCGTTAAACAATAAAAGAAGGCAATCCATATATGTTTGTAATACTCATTTAAGGACCTAACAATCGACTTTAATCAACACCATGAATATTCATTCACAAGCATACAAGTAAAAGACGAGTGTTTTCAAATTTACGACAAATTTAAGAATGAAAATTAGGGTAAACTGACAACTCATTATGAATTTGTAGACCAACTAAATAATGCATAAAACAAATAATAACGATAAGCAAGCAGGAGATGGGAGTAGCCTGTTATCTCTTGCACCCTATACATGCAAAACCACATGCACAACTAATATACAAAATGCTTGACGAAATAATCTTAGAATGCTGCAACTGCATCAACGTTCCCTGAATCTGCACCATGAAAAAAAGATCCAGGCTCCGCTTGTTTCAGCGTTTTTTCTCCATTGGCGGCGGGGGAAAAACGCTTGTGTTGAAAAAACATGTTTTGTAAAAAGTGTAAAACTCTTTTCTCCATTCCCAATGCTCTAAAGTGTCATTTTTGGTCGTCATTGCCAAAGCTGCCCCTCCGTCAATTCCCACCACTCCATTCCCACTGCTCTCACTGCTAATGCTCCAAATCACCACCGTAGAAACAAACAGAGCCCTAAACACCAAAAAATTAATGATTTGTTTGTTTATGCTAAACAACCTAAAGAACAACAAGAAGAGCAACTAAACTATTTAAATCTCGTACCCTTCCAATGAGATCAAAACAAGTTGAAACACCATTGCCGGTGTAATCTTCGTTGGCCATTTCTTCCTGTGTTCATGAAGCGGAAATAAATTTAGCATCACCGTGTAGGTTGATCAATAATGGTGGTTATATAATTACAAACCTCGCCAATAGAACTGCAAATGGAAGGAGGAAGACGACGCCCACGAAGGTTCCGACGACGACAAGGAAGACTAGGTTGAGCCCCAAAACTAGGATTCAAATGAGGAAGATGGTGTAGAAGCTAGGAACGCCTTCCAGGCTTCCACAACCACCGACCCGATGATGAGGGAGATCCTCAAACCATGAAGGCAACACCATGGTAAAATCAAAAGGGGATTTTCCCACCGGGATTATATCCACAGAACAAATCGCCCCAAACAGTCCAAGTGTCTAACACTTGAGTCTCTTCGTCAATGTGTTCTGTTCGGTTATTCGGTGGAGTGGTTGACCTGCCACAATTTTTCAAAACTAAACATTACTTCAATGTCGTTCTCCACACCAGACTAAGAATTAGTCTCTGCAATCTTTTGATCTATTATAGACTCGAAGGATGGTACAAAAGTAATTTTAGAAATATGCTAGTTAACTTATTAGCAATTTGTTGTGATATCTAAATTAAGTAACCCATTGGCCAGGTAAGAGTAAGGTTTGGCTACTCACGACAGAGTGTTCCAAACTTTAAATCAAAGTTAAGCATGATATAGTAAAGGAACCAAAATGAATTGAGCATTTATAATAAATGTTTAAGGTCAAGACATTTCACTAACATACTACTTGTTGAAACCGAAACTCGGCTTCCTGTGGAGCTCGCCCCTTGGGGAAGGGGGTGGTCGCGCGCCTACTTTGTTCCTGCAAGAAAAACGACGAAAGCAAGGAGAAACCGACCCAAGGGCTCGGCAGGGAGGTCCCACCACAAACCCGGAAGATCTCAGAGCGCTTCCCCTCCTTAGCCTGAAGCCGAGCTAAGGTACCCTCAGAAAGCACTTAGAGATTTTGGGGAGAGGAGTACAGGGAGAACCTGCTTTCTGGGGTACCCCTTGGGTCCTATTTATAGCTTTTGAAATCCGGACTGCCAATAACCAAAATAACTGACCTGAAATTACCAGAAAACCCTCGGCTGGGTCTGCCAACAGCCAGACTCCGCTGTTTTGAAGTGCTATGGGCAGACCAGCAGGGGTAAAACAGTAAAAAGTACCTCTGACCCCCAGGGGAGCTGGGACCCCTGGCCACCTCGGCATGCTCTGCTCGCCCGCTGCCGCTGAGCTCCACTGCGAGGGCGCGAGCTGCAGCCCGCTTGGCTGCTGTTCCCGATCTCTGGCCGACGGATGCCGAGCTCAGCCTCGCCCCTGCCGCTGCCGAGCTCGCCTGCTGTTGCCGAGCTCCCCTGCGACCTTGCTCGCCGGACACGGGGTTGTACACAATCCCCGCTCTTTTCGAGCTTGTCAAAAAGCTCGGAAAGAAACATCCAACCCGAAGTGTGCGGCGAGCTCTGGCTGGCGAGTTGGAGGGAATCTTCTGGTGGGGGCCACCTGCGGCTATATATATGCACCTGCTCTGCTGCCTGGCTCTTGCCATTCCCCCTGCTGCCTTGCCAAGATGCCCCTTCCTAAGGAGATTCAAGTGCGCATAGACCGGGCTCGCCAGGCTTCCGCGGCTCGCGTTGCCGCGCTGACGGCGGTCCCCGCGAAAGTTCCTCAAATTGACCCCGCCGAGCCGAGCTCCAAGAGGACAAAGCCGTTCCCCGAGGCGGCCGAGCCCATCTTCCACGACCTGAGGGCCACGCTGGCTCGCGAGACCGGATCTTCTACTCGAACTATTCTGGAAAATGACAGGGAGGTTGCTGTTGTCGGCGACGATCAGGGTGGCCTACCAGATGACGAGGGCACCGCGCCGCGGGTCCCTACGCCGCGAGGCGAGGTCACGCTCACCACTTCGCGACTCTCGGCACCGGACAGCCATCCCCGGGATCCGCCGCTGCTCTTCGGGATCCTGCCTGTGAGCTCGCAGAGGCCAGCTTCACCACCTGGCTCCCCTCCTCGGCAAATTGATGCGGCCGCCGGGGGAGGCCTGGGGTCCATTCCTGTCCCGGGCTTCGAGCTCATCTCGCCGGGGGCTCGCGGCCCAGGTCGCGGGAAGGACCTGAGGTTTGTCCCTCCCCGCATCTCCTTTAAACCGCCGAGCTCTTCAGGTCAGCCTCGCTTACCCCTGTTCTTCGCAAGCTTTTGCTCTGCTGACATTTGCCTTCACAGCTCTTCCCAGTCAATCGGCTGCCGAGGAGTCTTCGCGGGCAGCCCACCACTCTCCCCTCCCGTCTCCGAGCTCACTGGACTCTTACATGGGTTCGGAGGTGGATCAAGGCGAGCTGATGAGGAGGGAGGTCAAGCTCCTCAAGAAGCTGGTGTGCGGACTGCGCGAGGTGCAGGGGGTCAACGAGACGCTGCAGCGCGACTACGCGCGCCTTGCTGAGGAGGTGCGCCTCGGCCGAGCTCGCGAGTTGATGTCTCCCTCCCGACTCCTTAATGAGATAGACGACGGTCTCTTGGTTGCACAAAGGAATTCCGGGAGGATCCGCGAGTTACTCCGCGCGCGGCAGCTTGGGGGGCGGGGATCGCGAGGCCGGGGTAGGTGAGTTTGCGGGCTCCTCTGCCGAGCCGACCGTCGCTCGCGTCCCGATGCCCTCCCTGTTCGCGCGCCTCCTTTTCTGTTTTGAACTTCCCCCTTCTGTGATGAACAACTCTTAGAACATTCTTAATTATGTTATTTAAATAAAAAGCCGTAATGTTTTGACTTAGCCTCAGTTGGGATGCGCCGGAAGTCGGCGAGCTGCGGTGGCGAGCTGGGGTGGCGAGCTGGGGCGGCGAGCTGCGCCGATGTGACAGCCTGCCTCAGATTCCTTTTCCTATAAATAGCCCCCCCTCACCTACCCCCGTACTGTCTTTATTGCTTTGCTTTCCCTTCCTTGCTTTTTTTCCTTTTTCTGCTCGCGCAGCGCTTCGCTTCTTCTCTGCGATCATGGGCAAGACCAACCCGGACGCCGATGGCCGCTCCAAATGCGCGCAGCACTTCGCGGATTACTGCTTCTTCGACGGCCACACCAGCGAGGAGGAGCTCGCAGAATTCATAGCCCTGTATGTGCCGCCGGGCTTTGAGGCGCGCAGGCCGGGGCCGGGCGAGGCCATCAACACGTTCTATGAGAACGAGCTCGCATTCCCCATCTCGCACTTCGAGGTGGGGCTGCGACTTCCCTTGTGGCCGGAGATCCGGCAGATCCTGAAATACTACGGGGCCGTCCCCGCGCAGCTGAACTCAAACGCCATCGCCATGATGGTGGCGTTCGCGAGCTACCTCCGACGGGAGAGGATCGAGTTCAACCTGACGGTGTTCAGGAAACTCTTCTCCTATAAGGCGACGACGGACGGGGTCGCCTACTTCGGCGGCTCCTTGATCAAAGTTCGCGAGATCGCGAACAAGCACCATACCTGGATGACCAAGATCGCCTTCATCAAGGGCGATCTCGGCAACATCCCCTACTCGCCGCAACAGAAAGGCGAGGAGGTGTACCGCCCGCCGGCCGTGTCCGGCAACGACGCCGAGCTCCACAAATTCTTCCTCCACAAAGATTTCGAGGTCGCCTTCCTGCGGAGGGGCCTCGACGCGCTCCCCCCGGTTCTGCCCGGCGAAGGTATGCTCTCCTCATCTTGCCGAGCTCGCCTACTCGCGAGCTCGACACATCATCATATCTGAATTTTCTAACCTTTCCAAGTATTTTCCTGCAGGGGAGCGAATAATCCCCGCGAACCCGCCTTTTGCGGACCCGGGGCTTGATACTGACCCTCTTGCTCGCGAGAGGGCGGCGGCAGCGGCCTGCCGAGACGAGGCGGCCCTCTCGCAGCCCTCTTCCGGCAAGAGGCGATCTGAGGACGCGGGGTCGAACCCGCCATCCGGCCCCCGTCAGATGAAAAAGATGCGGAGAGCCCTGCTAGCTCCGCGGGGGCAACAACATCAACATCAGCCCAGCCCCAAGTACATCAGCTCGTCGGAGACTCCTCCCGACGCGTCACCGGGGAGCCCGCTGAAGGAGACGACCAGCAAGGGCCGAAAGGGTGGCAAGGGCCGAAAGGGTGGCAAGGGCCCTTCCACCTCGGCGGCGATCTCCCCTCCTCCTTCGGCGAAGAGGACCGCCCGCGAGCGCGCGCCGCCGAAGCAGCACCCCCTCTTCAACTTCGGCGCGCGCTGGAAGGATTCCGCGGGCGAGCCCATGCTGCAGTGGGACGAGCTCGCTCATCGAGTCTCCGTCTCCACTCTGCACCCGTCCTGGCACGACCGCGAGCCCGCCACCGGTCACGCCTACGCCCTCGGCTTCGGCCTTTATGGCCGGGAGGATGCCGAGGCCTACAAGATGACGACCCTCCGACAGCTCGGCCATGAGGGTCTGCAGTCCCACCTGCGGACTTTGGAGCTGCACCACATGTTGGCGCGACGCAGCTTTGCCATCGGCCACCAGCTCGAAAAGGCCGAGCCGGCTCGCGACCTCGCCAAGGAGCAGGTTGCCGATCAGGCGAGGCGGCTCGGCATCGCGGATAGTCTTCTCGCCCAGACTGCTGGCGGGCTGGATAAGTGTTACGCACCGCTCTCTTTTACTCAGAAAGCTTTGTGCTGCTGCTAAGTGGGCTTTTTTCCAGGATGCCAAGGCGGCGGGCGAGCTCCAGGCTCGCAACACTGAGCTGGGGGAGGAGAACGGCCGCCTGCGCGCGCAACTGGCCGCGGATGCCGACGCTGCTGGCGAGCTCCAGGCTCGCAATGCCGAGCTCGGGGAGGAGAACGGCCGCCTACGCGCGCGCCTTGGAGAGCTGGAGGGCGCGAACGCGAAGTTGAAGGGGGAGAACCAGCACCTTCTCGGCGAGGTTCGTCGCCAGGCGGAGATCTTCTTCCCGTCGCACGACATCGATCCCACACTCCCCTACAAGAGCCCGCGCATCTTCGGCGAGGCCGACCTCGTCGAGAGACTGCGGATCAACTCAATCCAGACCGCCGAGTGCACCCTCGCGATGATGAAGGACTCCGGGGTGCTGGTGGAAGGATGCGGGGAGATCTCTGCTCGGGACCTGATGCCGAGTCTGTTTCCGGCGACGCCGCCCAGCGAGAAGGAAGATAGCCTGTACACAATGTTCGGGAAGAGATTCCAGGACCATTCGGGCGACGGCGGGGACCAGCCCGGCGGAGGGGGCGAGGCCAGCTGACAGCCTTGTATTTTTCTTTTTTCTTTCCTTTTTTTTGACTACTCGCCGTGGCGAGCTCCCTGTACATTTGTGAATAATCAAATGAAAGTTTTTTGATCATACCGGTGCTCCTTTACTATGCTTGTTGTGTTATGAATGTATGCGAGTGCTTCCTCCCGCGACCTCGCAGGGACAGGTTCCGCGAGTAGAGTGATTATGAGAGCGCGCACGCGAGCGAGACGCGCTTGGGGTGTTCGCCGAGCCCCAAACAATTTCGCGGCGAGTTGCTCTCCGCCCTTATCACGCCACTATTACTCGCACGCGGCCTCCACCCTTCCATCCGCCTACCCTTACTCGCATGCGAGCCACCCAGGTTGTGCCCGTCGAAGAAGAAACTTTTCAAGTGTAATGGGCCAGGGAGGCGAGGTCCCCTGGTCCGGCTTGCCTTCCTTTGGCGAGGCCCTGGCTTGCGACCTACTCGCCAATGCCGAGCTGGAGATGACGAGCCCAAACACGCCCATGCAGAGCCCTTCAGCCCGGCCTGCCTTCTTGATTATGCCGAGCTGAGTTCGCCGAGCCCGAGCTCGCCCTGACAGAACCCTTCCCCTTTGCTTCCTGCCACAGACTTTGACCTGCACCTGACGACTTCAAGGCCGGCACCATCGAGTGACCTCCGGCCCTGCTAGCTAGGTGAGAGCCTGACAGCGGGATCTGCTCGGGGTCCGCTACTACTACCATCGAGTGACTTCCAGCCCTGCCAGCTAGGTGAGAGCCTGACAGCGGGATCTGCTCGAGGCCAAGGATGACACCGAGTGACTTCCAGTCCTGCCAGCTAGGTGAGAGCCTGACAGCGGGATCTGCTCGGGGTCAAGGATGACACCGAGTGACTTCCAGCCCTGCCAGCTAGGTGAGAGCCTGACAGCGGGATCTGCTCGGGGTCCGCTACTACCACCATCGAGTGACTTCCAGCCCTGTCAGCTAGGTGAGAACCTGACAGCGGGATCTGCTCGAGGCCAGGGATGACACCGAGTGACTTCCAGCCCTGACAGCTAGGTGAGAGCCTGACAGCGGGATCTGCTCGGGGTCCGCTACTACTACCATCGAGTGACTTCCAGCCCTGCCAGCTAGGTGAGAGCCTGACAGCGGGATCTGCTCGAGGCCAAGGATGACACCGAGTGACTTCCAGCCCTGACAGCTAGGTGAGAGCCTGACAGCGGGATCTGCTCGGGGTCCGCTACTACTACCATCGAGTGACTTCCAGCCCTGCCAGCTAGGTGAGAGCCTGACATCGGGATCTGCTCGAGGCCAAGGATGACACCGAGTGACTTCCAGTCCTGCCAGCTAGGTGAGAGCCTGACAGCGGGATCTGCTCGGGGTCCAAAATACATCACATTCCACCATGCAGGCCAATTACAACGATATCAGAGAGCTTGAAGGAATTTATTATAATCAAAGTGCTGCTTACATGTTTCAGGGGAAAAATCGTTTGAGGTCGTCACCACTCCAGGTGAGATTCAGGGTCTCGCCCTCTACATTTTGGAGTCGGTAGCCCCCTGACCCCAAGGCTACTTTTACAATGAATGGTCCCTCCCAGCTGGGATTGAGCTTCCCTACGGGTGCTGACCTCCCTGCCGCATCTACTTTTTTCAGCACCAAGTCCCCTTCCACGAACTGCTTAACCCTGACGTGCTTGTCAAAGTACTTGACCATTCTTCTTTTTACCTCCTCCTGCCGGATAGCGGAAAGGTCTCTTACCTCTTCCACCATGTCAAGGGAAAGCCTTAGTCCCTCCTCATTCTCTGCTTGCCAATCCTCACGGCCTTCTTTTGTTGCCACGACTCGCGGTGTTTGGACTTCGAATTCAATGGGGAGCACGAACTCGCACCCGTGGGAGAGTTTGAAGGGGGTCTCTACTGTAGCTGTGTTGGGGGTGGTCCTTAGGGCCCAAAGAACCGCAGGGAGCTGCTCCACCCAGCTCCCCTTCAGATTCTCCACCTTTTTCTTGAGGAGGTTGACGATGATCTTGTTTGCGGCCTCCACCTGCCCGTTACTCCTGGGGTGATGGACCGAGGCGAACCTGAGATCGATCCCAAGCTGTTCGCAGAAGCTGGTGAACTCGGCACTAGCGAACTGGGGCCCATTGTCTGTGACGATGGCCTGGGGCAGCCCATGGCGACAGATGATCTCCCCCCACACAAAGTTCCTGATCACCTGGGAGGTCACCTTGGCCAACGCTTTCACCTCCATCCACTTTGAGAAGTAGTTAATCATCACTAGGAGGAACCTTCTCTGGCCGCTGGCTTGGGGAAACGACCCAACCAAATCCATTCCCCAGATTGCGAAGGGCCATGGGGCTGTGATACTACGGAGCCGTTGGGCCGGCTGCAGCTGGAGAGGGGCAAACAGTTGGCACTTGTGACATCTCCTTGCGAATTCTGCAGCGTCCCGGCCTAGGGTGGGCCAGAAATAATCTTGCCTGACTATCCTCCCTTCCAGGGTCCGACTCCCGGAGTGACTCCCACATTCCCCGGAGTGGACCTCCTCCAAGATCCTTCACGCTTCTCCCTCGGTTACGCAGCGGGCCAGATCCTTCGCGCTTCTCCCTCGGTAGTGCCTCAGCTTCTTCTTGTCCACCCCCTCCGGATACTCTCCTGTGGAGAGAAAAACAATCACTGGATCCATCCATGAAGCTTGCTGATCGACTTCCATGAGCTCTCCTTCTTCGATGGAGGGGCGAAACAGGTCGGTGATGGTGCCCCCCACCCGGGGACCATGCTTAGCCAATTGATCGGCTTGTTCATTCTCTTCCCTGGGCACGTGTCGGATGGTGAAAGTTTGAAAAGTGCCAATGACCCCCTTCACCTTGGCCATGTACGATCGCAGGGTGGGCTCCCTTGCCTCAAACTCCCCGTTAATCTGGGAAGCCACTACCATGGAGTCGGTGAGGAACCTCCACATCTGATACCCCCAGCTCCCTGGCCAGGCGCAGCCCTGCTATCACGGCCTCGTACTCGGCCTGGTTGTTGGTAATGTGAAAGTGCACCACCACCGTCTGCTCGATCCGGATCCCTTGAGGGCTTTCTAGGATCACCCCTACTCCTAAGGAATGCCTTCCCGAGGCTCCATCCACTCACACCTTCCAAGGAGCCGGGTGAGTGAGTTCTTCCTCCGCCACTTCAACCACGTAGTCGGCTAGGAAGTCGGCCATCGCCTGAGCCTTGATCGAGAGCCGCGGAATGAAAGAGACGTCGAACTCGCTCAGCTCCACCGACCACTTAGCCAACCTGCCTGAATGCTCCACCCCCTCGAAGATGTTGCGGAGGGGGTGGTCGGTCACCACTCGGATTGAGTGTGCCTGGAAGTAAGGTCGCAGTCTCCGAGCCGAGATGATTAGGGCGAACGCAAGCTTCTCCAAGATCGGATACCGGAGCTCGGCCTTTCTCAGGACCCGGCTGACATAATAGATAGGGAGTTGTCTCTTTCCCTCTTCCCGAACCAAGACGGAGCTCAGTGCCTCTGCCCCGACCCCGAGATATAAGAACAAATCCTCCCCCTCCTTCGGCCCTTGGAGCAGCGGAGCCTGTGTCAACTGCATCTTGAGGGCCTGAAACGCCTCCTCGCATTCCTTGGTCCATTCGAACCTCTGACCCCCCCTCAGTGTTTTGAAGAAGGGGGAGCATTTCTCCCCTGCCCGAGAAAGGAAGCGACTCAGCCCTGCTAGCTTCCCTGTCAACCGTTGGACCTCCTTTGTATTCCGCGGGGACCCCAGCTCAAGGATAGCCTTGACCTTGTCTGGATTCGGCTCGACCCCCGCGGGGGTGAGGAGATGCCCCAAGAACTTTCCTCGGCTGGCCCCGAAAACACACTTAAGGGGATTCAACCGCATTTTGTACCTGCGCAGGGTGGCGAAAGTTTCCTCCAGGTCCCGGAGGTGGGAGTCCACATCCCGGCTTTTGATCATGAGGTCGTCCACGTACACCTCCAAGTTCCTTCCCCTTTGCTCCTTGAAGACCATGTCCATCATTTTCTGATAGGTAGCCCCAGCATTTTTCAGCCCAAAGGGCATCATCTTGTAGCAGTAGCATCCATCCCCGGTGATGAATGAGACATCCTTGACGTCTGGGGGGTGCATCCTGATCTGATGGTAACCTGAAAAAGCATCCAAAAAACTCATTACAGAAAAACCGACGGCTGAGTCAACCAGCGCGTCGATCCGAGGCAAGAAGTAACAATCCTTGGGACAAGCTTTATTAAGTAAGGAAAAGTCGATACACATCCTCCATCGGCCATCCCCCTTTTTAACCAAAACCACGTTGGAGACCCAGCCGGGGTATTGAATCTCAGACACGAAGCCTGCCTTGAGGAGTTTCGCCACCTCCTCCCGGATGGGTTCCGCCAGCTTGTCCGCCGTGGATCTTTTCTTCTGCTGAACGGGGCGTGTTCCCGGGTCCAGGTTGAGGCGGTGACAAGCCACATCCGCGTCAACCCCCGGCATCTCCGCGGCGTTCCAGGCGAAGATGTCCACGTTCTTCTGGATGCACTCCAGCATCCTGCCTCGGTCCTCCGGGGTCAGCCCTCCGCTGACGCGAACCTTCTCCATCCTTCCTCCCCGGGTGAGCACCTCCAGCTCCACCACTTCCTCTGCCGCCTCCAGCCTGGGCCGCTCCCCCCATCCTCCTGCGTCCCCTTCCTCCGGAACGGGGGCCTCTACCTCCATCTCTCCCCCCACGGCTCCTACCTCGGCCACCTCCTCCAGATCTCCTCCTGCCGCCTTCTCTGCGCGATCCTTCACTCCCAGCTCTTCCCCTCCTGCTTTCTGCTCGACCTCTTCCATCCTCCGTCCCATCTCCTCGGCTCCCTCCTGCCAAGAGATGGTGTTCACCGCAGTGACATAGCACTCCCGTGCCACCTTTGGGTCCCCCCTAATCCTGACCTGCACCCCCTCAGCGTTGAACTTCAAACACTGGTGGTAAGACGAGGGGACGCAGCGAAAGGCGCTGATGAGAGGCCTCCCGAAGATGGCGCTGTAGCTGCTGGGGGCGTCCACGATGACGAACTTGCAGTTTCGGGACTGCCCCCCCAAGGTGACATGGAGTCCAACTCCTCCCTCTACTTCCTTCCTTTCTCCTGAAAAACCGAATAAGGGGCCATCTGAGGCCAGCACCCTCTTTGCCTCCACCTTCATCGCGTCGAACGCCTTTTTGAAGACGACGTTGACGGAGCTCCCGTTGTCCACGAGGATCCGAGAGACGGTGAAGTTCTCAATGGCCGCCTTGATGACCAGCGCATCACAGAACGGATCCTCGTGGTCTGGTAGATCACTCCTGGAGAAGGTGATCCTCTCCTCCGGCGGCGGGGTTTGGGATGTAGAGGCGACGCTCCGCCGGTATATGGTGTGGAGGCTTGCCTTGCGGGAGACCTCGATCCCCACTCCCCCGTGGATCACCCCGATCCCTCCTCGGGTCCCCACATCCACCCGGTTTTCGCACCGATCCTCCTCCGCCCGAGGCAGGACCTCCTCAATCCTTACTTCCTGTCGCGCCTCCTGCTGCTGCTGCCGCCGCTCCCTATTCTCTCTCATCTCGAGGAACTCCGGACAGGTGGCCGTGGCGTGCCCCTCTTCCTGGTGGAAGTCGCAATAGGGCAGCTCCACCCTGACCTCTCTTCTTCTCCTTCTCCATGCTCCCCTCCTTGCTCCCAGGGCTATGGCCATGACCTCCTCTTGATCGGGGTGCCGGGGCCTCTGGCCCTGCCTCCAGCCCGGGGGGGGGTGGAACTGGTCTTGCCTCCCCTGGTAGTGGTCCCTTCCGAAGTTCCCCCTCTGCAGCCCCTGGCCCTGCCACTCGGGCCTCCATCCCAGCCGCCGGTCGGGCTCCTGGCGCCCCCATCTCGGTTGCTGCTGCCCTTGGAGCTGCCTCTGCTCCCTCTGCCTGGGCTCCCCTCTTCTCTCCTCCTGTGTCTTTCCTCCTCTCAATTCTTTCTCCTCCTCTGTGGCCCACCTGGCCAGCTTTCTTGCAAATTCTGGGTTCGACGCCTCCCCGTCGACCTCTCTCGCCGCCCTCTCCATCAACTCCTCGTAGGAGAGGGGGGGAACTCTCTTCAGCTCCATCAGGAAGAAACCTTGCTGCAGGCCCAGGGTAAAGGCCATCATCAGACTATGGCCCGGCATCTCCTGGACTTGAGTAACTTCCTCCTGGAATCGGTCCACATAGCTTCCCAACGTCTCGTTCACCCCCTGCTTAATGTGAAACAAAGACTCGGACTTCTTCTTCCTCTTCTTCGAAGTGGTGAATCTCAGCATGAATCCTCGGCGCAGGTCCTCGAAGCAGTAGATGGAGCTGGCCGGTAGCTGGTGGAACCACTCCCTTGCCTTCTCCCGGAGGGTGATGGCGAAGAGCCGACACTTGAATCCGTCCGACATCTGACGGATGGAGACCACGTCCTCGAACCATTGGACATGCTGTACCGGGTCTCCCTTCCCAGTGTAGTAGGACATCTCGGGCTCCCTGAACCCATCGGGAACCGGAGCTGAAGAGACCAGCTCGCTGAAAGGGCTCCCTCCTCCCACTGGGCGAGCTGGCGAGTCTCGCGAGCCCAGCTCGCCGAAGCGACCTCGGCCTGCCGAGCCGGGGAAGAGCTCGCGCCCGGGGAGCTCGCACCCTCGGCCTTCCTCGGCCACTTCCTTCCCAGCTCGCCTGCCGGGAGCGTCCTCGCCCAATGAGGGGGCGGCCGCGATCTGGTTTGCCGGAGTCGAGCACTCGGCCCGCGTGCCGAGTGCGAACTTGACCAGATTCAGCACCTCGTTTCTGAAGTCTTCGAACATTCCCACCGTTGCGAGAGGCGGGGGGGGGGGGGGGGGGGGGGGGCGGCGAGCTCGGCCTGTCGGATCCTTGTCCCGTCATCGAGCTCGCGGAAACTTTTCTGCGTTGACCACTGTCCACGCTCACCGCATCAAAATGTTGAAACCGAAACTCGGCTTCCTGTGGAGCTCGCCCCTTGGGGAAGGGGGTGGTCGCGCGCCTACTTTGTTCCTGCAAGAAAAACGACGAAAGCAAGGAGAAACCGACCCAAGGGCTCGGCAGGGAGGTCCCACCACAAACCCGGAAGATCTCAGAGCGCTTCCCCTCCTTAGCCTGAAGTCGAGCTAAGGTACCCTCAGAAAGCACTTAGAGATTTTGGGGAGAGGAGCACAGGGAGAACCTGCTTTCTGGGGTACCCCTTGGGTCCTATTTATAGCTTTTGAAATCCGGACTGCCAATAACCAAAATAACTGACCTGAAATTACCAGAAAACCCTCGGCTGGGTCTGCCAACAGGCAGACTCTGCTGTTTTGAAGGGCTATGGGCAGACCAGCAGGGGTAAAACAGTAAAAATTACCTCTGACCCCCAGGCGAGCTGGGACCCCTGGCCACCTCGGCATGCTCTGCTCGCCCGCTGCCGCTGAGCTCCACTGCGAGGGCGCGAGCTGCAGCCCGCTTGGCTGCTGTTCCCGATCTCTGGCCGACGGATGCCGAGCTCAGCCTCGCCCCTGCCGCTGCCGAGCTCGCCTGCTGTTGCCGAGCTCCCCTGCGACCTTGCTCGCCGGACACGGGGTTGTACACTACTGTGACAAATTGAATAATTAAACTATACTATTTTATGTGCATAGATCATAGTATGATCAATTTAAGTCGAGGCATCTTCAAAATTGAATCCAAGGTCAATCATGATATTATAAGCGTACCATAAATTTTTGGAAATTTATTAAAATGTTTAAGGTCAAAATATTTCATTTATACAATATTGTGACAAATTGAATAATCAAACTATATTCTTAGCATGTATAATTTCATAAAATGATTAATTTAAGTCCAAACATCTTCAAAATTGAACCTAAGATCAGTCATGACATTATAAGTTTAGTATAAAAATTTGGGAATTTATTTAAAGGTTTAAGATAAAAATATTTTATTAATACTAGTGTGATAAATTGAATAATCAAGGACATTGTTAATAGCAAACCACGTGCTATTAACAAATCAGGGTTATTAACAAACCTTCTATTTTGCAAATGGCTATCAGTAAACTTTGTTTTATTAGCAAACCATTAAAAAAAATAAAAACACATTCCTAGGTTTAGGGTGGTCTCTCTTAAATTCGGCTTGTTGCTTCTGTTCAATGGAGCAATGGGAAGTGTTTCCTTCCGTGAGGTAAAATAGGGGAGGGGTTAATGGGTCTTTGTTTCCTGAAATTTTGATTCCAGCAGTTGGACGGGTATAAGCTGGAGAACGTCTACCTTGGTTCAACAGATAGGGACTAGAAGTTGACCTACCTTTATGTAACAATGAAGGCTTACACACAATAGATGGAAATAATTAACTTCAGACTGTAATGCAGTGCACATATATGATTCAACAAATACTTTGAATAAGGCTAAAGGGTATTAAAATCTTTTTTGCCTTACATTCGGAAGGGGCAAGATCGTTTTCGCCCTACATTCAAGAACCATACAACGGATAAGGTAAAAGCTAAACCCAGGCATGGCATTACGTAAATCAAGCCGCAAGCAGAGGTGGTGCGACGGTTTTGTAGTGGTTTTGCTGCGGAAGTGGCCTCAGTGGCGCGACAAACAATGAGGAAGTTGGGTGTCGCGGCAGGCAACGAAATGGAGAGGAAACAAGGAGTTGGGAGGCGAGGGTTTGAGATACGCCAATGGGAATTGGAGGGTGTGCTAATTGAATGATTTGAGGATAAAAGTAACTGAGTTGGAAAAATTTGAACCCTGTTTATTTTGGTTTGCTAATAACTAAATTATCTTTACTAATAAAAAATGTTCATAATTAAACTATACACTTAACATTAAGGGCGCAATTCGGATCGGTTCTGTTTGGTTCGACCGAAAATCAGAAATCAACCCATTTAAGATCGGTTCCCAATTTTTAGGACAGGAACCGACCCACGGTTATAAACTATTTAAACGGATCCGAACCGAATAGTTTGATCCTGTTCCTATTCGGTTCTTCTCCTAATCATCTGATAGAAAATGACAAGCACTAATATCTAGCAACTGTCTCGTACCATCAAAAGAAATTAATCTCGTACCAACAAAAGAAATCAACAATAAATTACTGCTCCACTTTAAAGTTTAAATTGTGTTTTATATAAATAGTTTGCTCTCTTGTTCTGAATCAGGAAACGATATATAAATAATTTGCTCTGTTCGGGAAGGCTGGCGTATGGAAAACTATATTTCAACCGTCAAATTATTTTTTAGCTGTGTGGGAGACTTTTTCATATCCAGCTTTTCAAAAATAGAGCTGGTTTTGAGAAGTTGTAAGGGTCAGCTTTAACGGTTCGTAAATAGATTTTTTGTTGGCACAGACATGAATTTTTCTGCTTGTCTGTGATTTTTTTGCTTAGGCGCAATTTTTTTTGCTTAGACACGATCTATTCGTGCAATCACGATTTTTTGCACGTGCACAATTTTTTCGCTCGGATGCGATTTTTTGGCCCGGATGTGATTACTTTTGCCCCTGCGTGGTTTTTTTCACCCGGCGTGATTTTTTCACCCAAACGAGATTTTTTCTCCTAGACGCAATTTTTTCGCCCAGACGCAATTGTTTTGCCCGGTTGTGATTTTTTTCACCTGGAGGTGATTTTTTCGCCCGGACGCGATTTTTTCGCCCGTATGCAATTTTTTCGCCCGTATGCGAATTTTGGTCTGGTCACGATTTTAACGTTCGAATGCAATTTTTTCTTCTCGGGCACGATTTTTTCGCATGTGCGCAATTTTTTCGCAAGACCGTGATTTTTTCGCTGGGGCGCAGTTTTTTCACCCGGACGCGATTTTTCGCACGGATGAGATTTTTTTGCCTGAGAGCAATTTTTTCGCCCGAGCATGATTTTTTCGCCTGAATGCGATATTTTTGCTCGAATGCGATTTTTTTGCATCGACATGATTTTTTCGCAAGTGCGTGAATTTTTTTGCCCGGCCGCGATATTTTCCCTCGGGCGTGATTTTTTCTCCCAGACGTGATTTTTTCACCCGGTCGCGATTTTTTTGCCCCGATGCGATTTTTTCTGCCCGGGCACAATTTTTCGCATGTGCGCGATGTTTTTGCTCGGGAACAATTTTTTCGCCCGTGCAATTTTTTGCCTGGGCGCGAGTTTGTCGTTGGCCGTGATTTTTTCGCCTTGGCGTTATTTTTTCTGTCGGACGCGATTTTTTCACTGAAACACGATTTTTTTTTGGAAATGCGTGATTTTTTCGTCGGGGAGAAAATATCGCGTTCGGGCAAAAAATTCTTGTCCGGACGAGAAAAAATGGGGCCAAGCGAAAAATTCGCGACCGGGCGAAATAATTTGCTTCTATGACAAAGAATCGTGTCTGGAAGAAAAAAATTCGTGTAGGGGAAATAATCTATAGAGCTCTCAAAGTTTTCTACCAAACAGTCTGCAGCTCTATCTGTCGAGTTTTTTTAAGAGCTCTACTCCATCAGCAACTTTTTCATCCGCTATAGCTGTTCCAAACAGAACCTAAGACTTTGTTTTTGTAGGACGATAAGAGTTTGGAACAGCCAAGCAGGAAGAACCAAGGAAAATAGTTGACGAGCAAGTTTAAACTTTTAAATTATAACAATAGTTTATGCGTTATTAATAATCAGTGACTTTTAATATTTGTTCAGCTTCCATGTTCCCTTCCCTGTAGTCCTGTACAGTTAGTCAACTTAGCTCTTAGCCAATTAAATTTAATTTATATAATTACATTCTGGTTCGGTTCTCGGGTATCTGATCATAGGACCCAAGAACCGAAACAAACCATCAATTTGTTTTGTAAAACTGTACCCGAACGGAACAATATGAGAACCGAACCGAACCGTCCAGTTTGGTTTTGGTCCGGATTTGAGTTTTTTAGATACTTTTGCACACCCTTAACATGTATAATTTTATAAGATGTTAATTTAAGTCCAAAAGTCTTCAAAATTGAATCCAATGTCAGTCATGGCATTATAAGTGTACTATATAAATTTGGGATTTTATTTAAAGATTTAAGATCAAAATATTTCATTAATATAGTAGTGTAACAAATTGAATAATCAAACTATAATCTTAACATGTACTATTTCATAAAATGGTTAATTTAAGTCCAAACTTCAAAATTGAACCCAATGTCAGTCATAGTCATGATGTTATAAGTGCATTATAAAAATTTGGGAATTAATTTAAAGATTTAATGTCAAATTGTTTCATTAATATGATAAATTGAATAATTAAATTATACTCATAACATGTATTTTCATAAGATTTTTAAGTCCAAACTTTTCAAAATTTAACCCACCGTCAGTCATGACATTATTAGTGTATTATAAAAATTTGGAAATTAATTTAAAGGTTTGAGATCAAACTATTTCATTAATACACTATGTGACAAATTGATGTATTTTAAAATATAGGGAAACATGTTCTAAAAATTTGGAAATTAATTTAATGGTTTAAGATCAAAATATTTCATTAATACACTGCGACAAATTGATGTATTTTAAAATATAGGAAAACATGTTCTAAAAATTCCATGTCTTTTTATATACATTATTAACCTCATGAAGAACTTATACCCCTATTTTCAGGATCATATTATGCAGAATGATTAAAAAATACACATAATATAAAAAGTCCTATATTTTATGTCACAAGTTCTTCAAAAATTAATTCATAGAGATAAACACCTCAGAAAATATGCCACCCCATTCTGAAAAGCCTAGACGAAGACTTACAAGTTTCATGTGATGACTTGGCCTAGCTCAGCCATTAGGACACATAAAAATCATCTTAAATTTTCAATAGCGGGGTGCATATAACAATTATTTATTAATATAGTTATGATTGTTTTTTTTAAAAGGGCACTGATAGTTTAGTCGTGATGAGGGCTCTCTATTGGTGGTGGCAAATCGCCCGACGCCATCGCCGCCGGCCAGAATTTCATGGTCATTTTGACGACAATTTTCTGTCTAATTACATGAAAACATGGCCCAATTGAGCTCGATTTTGATTTGAAACCCTTTCGGGATGATCATACAAGGGAAATAGGAAAAAACCTCACTTGTAATTATCTTGCTCTCCTGGTTGAGCTCAATTGTCTAGAATCTTTTTGAATTGGAATAAATTTTTATGAAATAATAAAATACATGCTTCTAATTACTTACTTCGACCGTAGATGTTCCCAAAATACAAAAGCGTCTCTCTCGACAATACGCACTCGACTAAACTTAGCTTGATCGATTAAGAGCACTCACCCAGTCGAAACCCCTATGCTTGTGAACTTCGCTATTAGATTTGACTCCAATCCGGAAGATTTATGTCGTCCTGTCTCGAGGAGTGCATTCAACTCCTTTTACATTTGAGTGATCTACTCGTATCCACAACCTTTCGGTAAATTTAGGATACAGATCTAGGATCAAAAACATATTCATGTCATCTGAATTTGGCGCAAATAAATTCAAAGATAAATCGAAGTGAATAATAGAAAACTTGATAATTTGAGAAATATAAATACAATTTATTTTATTCAAAGTTCATTATAATCACGTGCAAAATGAAAATTAACTACTTAACATGATAAAAAGAATTTTATGAAAAGGACATGATTGCAAAAAAAAAAAAATACTTGAATTTAAAATAAACAAAGTTAAAGGTAAATTAAGAAAATGAAAAAATACAAGAAAGAAATGCAACGATGCTAAAATGTAAACTCTAAAATCTAACTCTAATCTTCCTCCCCAGCTTCTGGTCTTGACTGGAATTTATATTGAACTTTGCTGACGAGTCATGCCCCTAGTGTACAACCCCGTATTCGCGGAG
Organism: Platanthera guangdongensis; assembly: GCA_039583875.1. Taxonomy (NCBI): domain Eukaryota; kingdom Viridiplantae; phylum Streptophyta; class Magnoliopsida; order Asparagales; family Orchidaceae; genus Platanthera; species Platanthera guangdongensis. The sequence goes on from CM077164.1 coordinate 67,361,283, forward strand.
TGGGGTCTCCAAGAAGGCGTAAAACTTGCTACACATTTGTAAGTTTTTAGGAGATTTTTGCACTCTTGAAGGCCAATTTATCGTTGATCTGCTTGATATACTAGTATGGAGAGGAAAAATTTGCCTAGCTTGCTAGTGCTTGGTGTACTCCTTAAGGGGGCGAGTGCGGCGGGAGGCCGGGACTCGCCCCGACCCATTCTTTAGGGGGCGAGTACGGTCGGAGGCCGGTACTCGCCCCGACTAGTTTCAGGGGGCGGGTGCGGCGGGAGGCCCGCACCTGCCCCGTCCCATTCTCTAGGGGGCGAGTACGGTGAGAGGCCGGTACTCGCCCCGGCCAGTTTCAGGGGGCAGGTGCGGCGGGAGGCCGACACCCTCCCCGTCCCCTTCTTTAGGGGGCGTGTACGGCGAGAGGCCGGTACTCGCCCCGGCCAGTTTTAGGGGGCGGGTGCTGCGGGAGGCCGGCACCCGCCTCGACCCCTTCTCTAGGGGGCGAGTATGGCGGGAGGCCGGTACTTGCCACGGCCAGTTTCAGGGGGTTGGTGTGGCGGGAGGCCGACACCCGCCCCGACCCCTTCTCTAGGGGGCGAGTACGACGGGAGGCCGATACTCGTCCCGGCCAGTTTCACGGGGCGGGTGCAGTGGGAGGCCGACACCCGTCCCGGCCCCTTCTCTACGGGCCGAGTACGGCGGGAGGCCGGTACTCGCCCCGGCCCCTCTTCAGGGGGCGAGTGCGGCGGGAGGCCAACACTCACCCCGGCCTTGTTCTAGGGGGCGAGTGCGGCGGGAGGCCGACACTCGTCCCGTCCTTGTTCTAGGGTGCGGGTGCGGCGGGAGGCCGACACCAACCCCGATCCCTCTTCAGGGGCCGAGTGCGGTGGGAGGCCGACACCCGCCCCGACCTATTTTAGGGGGTGGGTGCGGCGCAATGCCGACACCCGCCCCGACCCTAGTGCTCACCCGGCTTGAGCAGCGCCCCGGCTTGAGCAGCTCGCCTGACTTGAGCGGCTCGCCCGGCTTGAGCAGCTCCCCGGCTTGAGCAGCTCGCCCGGCTTGAGCAGCTCGCCCAGCTTGAGGGTCTGCTATTTTGCCCACGGTGGGCTGCGAATAGCTATTCAAAATAGCTAAGTTTGGCTGTTGGCAGTCCAGCCCCGGGGTATTTCAATAATTTCAGAGCAGCAGAATTGTGCTATTGGCAGGCAATTCCCAAAAACCTATAAATAGACCCTTGGGGTGCCTTGGAGAAAAAAAAAATCAGTTTTTGACCACTCCTCATCCTCTTCCTTCATCCTCAAAGGCACCTAACTAGGCATTGGCTGGGGGGGGGGGAGATCTCAAAGGTTTTCCGGGTGCGAGGTGAGACTTCCATGCTAGAGCCAAGGGTCATTCCCCAAATTGAAGTCTCTCGCCAAGGGACGACTTGGGAGAAATAGGTGCGAGCTGCACCCTAGGTCCGAACTCTAGGTGTAGCCGAATTTCGGTTCCAACATTTTGGTGCGGTGAGCGTGGACCGCAGCCCATACAAAAGTTCTTAAGCAAGTTCCATGTCGGGAGATCATGGAGGTGGTGATGACCCCAACCAGCTCCCCAACCCAACACCCTTTGTAGGGAGGGAAGAGTTCATGACGTCCATCCAAGGAATCATGGAGATGCTACGAAGTATTGCCCCTCGGGGTGACTGCTCAACTCCCACCCCTAGGATGTAGTTCATAGGGGTCTCGACGAACCAGCTTCCGGGGGTCTAGGCGAGATGACCCCAGGAGGGGTAGAAGAAAGTGCACCAGGAAGACATCCCGAGAAGGAAAGGATGGGAGAGGGGGTCGAGCGAGATCTTTCCGGCCGGGAGTTCTTCCCCAGCCCGACGAGTGCTGGCCTCCCAGGCGAGCAGGTCGCTTGAGTGGAGCATGCGAGACCACCAAGTAGGGGGTCACCCTTCAACGAGCTGATTGTCTCAGCTCCCGTTCCCGAGGGGTTCAGAGAACCTGCCATGACTTACTATACCGGGAAGGATGACCCCGTCCAGCACCTGCAGTGGTTCGAAGATGCGGTCTTTATCAAGCCGATGACAGATGCATTCAAATGCCGCCTCTTCGCGATCACATTGAAAGACAAGGCAAGGGATTAGTTCAATCAACTCCCAACAGGATCTATCCACGAGTTAGAAGACTTAAGCCGGAGTTTTCAGCTTCGCTTCTCCACTTCTAATAAGAGGAGGAAGAGTACAGAGTCCATCTTCCAGATAAGACAGAGGGCGGAGGAGTCGTTGGCCCAATATGTGGACAGCTTGCAAGAAGAGATCCCGAATATCGAGGAGATGCCAGGGTATGCCCTCTAGAAGGCATTTACAGTGGGGTTGCGAGAAGGGTTCTTCAAGATGAGTCTGACCCAAAAGACCCTCTATCCTTCGAGGAGCTGATGGAAAGAGTAGCAGAGGAGATAACAACTTAGGCGGCCAACCCGACATTTGTCAAAAAGTTGGCAAGGTTAACAGAGACATAGTCGAAGGAGAAAAGTGGCTCGAGACAACAGGATGGAAGAAGGAGAGAAGAGCAGAGAGATCAGGGGTTCCAGAGACCTCAGGAAGGTCCAGAGCCAGGTTGGAGGCAACAGGGAGGGCCCGTTCAGGGCCCAGTAAGAGGTCTCATCCAGAATGGGTGGAACTTTCACGGAGGCCAAGGGAGGTTCAACTTCCAGAGGCATGCCCCTAGACAGTTCCTACCCCCAACACAGGAAGTCTTGGAGATAGGAAGAAGGAGAAGAGGTAACGAGAGAAATCACCCATCCCGTCGAAGAAGGGAAGGAAGAGTGTTGTTGTACTGTGATTTCCACCAGGTAGAGGGTTACACCACAACTACCTGCCTCGAATTCCCCGAAGTGAGAGATGCAAGAGCGCCAGCCCAGCAGCAGCCGCCAGTGTGGATTGAAGAAGTTCTACCCAGAAAGGGGGGATGACGTATGTGAGGACCGGGTCAACGTAGGAACCCGGGGAGGTATAGGAGTGATCCACGATGGAGTTGAGATTGAGGCCACTCGGAAGGCAAGCCTCCATCTTATGTACCGTCGGAGTGTCGCTTCGACATCTCAGACCCCATCCCAAAGGAGAGGATTACCTTCTCAATGAAGGACATGCCAGATCATGAGGATCAGTTCTGCGATGCGCTAGTCATCCAGACAGTCATCTAAGGCTACACCTTCTCCCGGATCTTGGTTGACAATTGGAGATCCATCAATGTCGTTTTCAAGAAGGCGTTTGATGGGATGAAGGTGCAACCAAGGAGGGTGTTGGTCTCGGACGGACCCCTATTCGGATTTTAAGGGGAAAGGAAGGAGGTAGAAGGTGGAGTCAGACTCCAGGTGAAGTTGGGGGGGGGGGACCTCAAGGAACTGTCGGTTCGTCATTGTTGATGCTCCGAGCAGTTACAATGCCATCTTCGGAAGACCCCTCATCAGCGCATTCCATTGCGTGCCATCGTCCTTCCACTAGTGACTCAGGTTTAACACTGGAGGGATCCAAGTCAGGGTCAGAGGAGACCCCAGGATGACAAGACAGTGCTACGTCACGACCGTCAACACCATATCCTGGCTAGCCAGGGCAGAGGAGATGGAGAATATCATGGAGGGCTTGAGCATGATAGAGATATCAGAGGAGAAGGAGGCGAATGACGACCATCATGCCCAAGCAACCTGAAGAAACCTTGCTTCATTAATGTCTTTTTCCCTTATGTTTTTGTAATTAGCTCTACCCCTGACCAGTTGAGTCAGGAGGTCATGTATCTTGAATTTTTCCCCATTTGAGGATGTTGAATTTGGTATGGTTCGAATGGCGTATCGAATCCAACCCCGAGAGGATCTCCTCACCCAGGCTCTCACTAGTTGGATGGGTGGAACGTGCCTTGGTGGCGAGAAGGTTCCACCCCCGAGAGGATCTCCTCATCTAGGCTCCCCCTAGCTGGATGTGTCGAATGTGCCTCTGTAGTAACTTCTTGTCCCAAGAGGATCTGCTCATCCATGCTCCCACTAGCTGGATGGGTCGAATGTGCCTCGGTGGAGAGAAGGTGCCAATCCTGAGAGGATCTCCTCATCCAGGCTCCCATTAGCTCGATGGGTCTAATGTGCCTCGGTAGGGAGAAGGTGCCAACCCCGAGAGGATCTCCTCACCCAGGCCCTCACTAGCTGGATGAATCGAATATGCCTCGGTGGAGACTAAGTCCCGTTAGCTGGCATGACAGGTTGACCCCTCAGAGAGGCCAAGTTTTTTCGGTACCAAGAGTGCTACACTGAGCGAATATGTTGGTTTGGATGTGTCTTTCCGAGCGTGAAACTCGCTCGAAAAGAGCGGGGATTGTGTACAACCCCGTATTCGCGGAGTGGGGTCCCCAGGAAGGCGTAAAACTTGTTACAAATTTGTAAGCTTTTAGGGGGTTTTTGCACTCTTGGAGGCCAATTTATCATTGATCTCCTTGGTATACTAGTAGGTGGAGGAAAAATTTGCCTAGCTTGCTAGTGCTTGGTGTACTCCTTTAGGGGGAGAGTGCGGCGGGAGGCCGACACTCGCTCCGGCCCCTTCTCTAGGGGGCAAGTACGGCGGGAGGCCGGTACTCACACTGACCAGTTTCAGGGGGCGGGTGCGGTGGGAGGCCGGCACCCGCCCCGACCCTTTCTCTAGGGGGCGAGTACGGAGGGAGGCCGGTACTCGCCCCGGCCAGTTTTAGGGGGCAGGTGCGGCGGGAGGCCGACACCCGCCTCGACCCCTTCTCTAGGGGGCGAGTACGGCGGGAGGCCGGTACTCGCCTCGGCCATTTTCAGGGGGCGGGTGCGGCGGGAGGCCGACACCCACCCCGACCCATTCTCTAGGGGACGAGTATGGCGGGAGGCCGGTACTCGCCCCTGCCAGTTTCAGGGGGCGGGTGCGGCGGGAGGCTGGCATCCGCCCCGACCCCTTCTCTAGGGGGCGAGTACATGTAACGCCCCCGGTTTTTCTGTGTTTTGTTTGATCTTTGGCTGGCGTTACGATGACGTATTTCCGGCTTTTGCCGTTGTAGAGCGTGGTTTTAGCTCTTAGGGTTCCCTGTGTAGCGTGTTTGTAGCCTGTTAGCAAGATTCCCCAGCTAGTCGGAGTCTGTTTGATGACTCGGCTGGGCCTCTTAGGGAATGCTTGTGTTTTGGCTTCGGGAGGTGTTATCCCGGGTTTCGTTCGTCGAATGCTAATTTCGACTTCGCAGTTGTGTTCGTAGCGTGGGTTTTTAACTGCTGCGTGAATTTCGTCTTTTTCCGAGAAGTTTCAGGTTTCGTGTTGTTTTGATATTGAGTGTAAATAATTATTAATATGTTGATTGTTTAATATTAAACTGATATATATATAGTCTTGGGTTAGAATTAGGGCTGGGTTATTTGTTTCTTCCCTTTTTCTCTGCTTGATAGAAGCCGCCGCCTGTACGAGAGGAAGAGAACCGCCGGACTACCCTAGCCTTCGGACGCCGATTCCTGGAGATTTAGCGGTCGGATTTCGATTTCGAGAGTGGATCTGGACTGCCCTCGCCGGGATCTGCTTTCTTTCTGCTCCTCAGCTTGTTGCTCTGCGGCCAGATCCGTGAGCGGGGGAGGCCGCCGACCAAGTTTCTGGTATTTAGGCAAGTGATGTCCCCTCATCCTTGCCAAAGCTGATCTTTGTCTTTCTTTTGAGTTAATTTTATCTCTTTCCTGCTTAGATCCTAGGTGTACGCTAGGGTTCGTTCCCGATCATGCTGTGGTTAGTGTAGAAAGTTCCAGTTAAAAATCTCAGTTTTCCTGAGGGATTGTGTCTATTAGGGACAGTTTCGGTTCGGTTTAGGTCGAGTAGTTGCCTTTGCCGATGAATGTCGTACTCTAGAGAGAGAGAGAGTCCTCGTTCTTGCGTTTGGTCGGTTGCTGGATCTGGCTCCTGTAGCCAGTCGGGGTGTCGACACCGTTGTGTCGACACTGGCCAGTCTTGGTGTCGACACTTGGTGTCGACACCGGCCAGTCGTGGTGTCGACACTTGGTGTCGACACCAGCAGCGGCAGTGTCGACACCTTTGTGTCGACACCGGCCGCAGTGGTGTAGACACCAGCAGCGGCAGTGTCGACACCTTGTCTAGACGTCGGCCGCAGTGGTGTCGACACTTGGTGTCGACACCAGCAGCGGCAGTGTCGACACCTTGTGTCGACACCGGCCGCAGTGGTGTCGACACTTGGTGTCGACACCAGCAGCGGCAGTGTCGACACCTTGTGTCGACATCGGTCGCAGTGGTGTCGACACTTAGTGTCGACACCCGCAGCGGCAGTGTCGACACCGGCTGCAGTGGGGTCGACACTTGGTGTCGACACCAGCCGCGGCAGTGTCGACACCTTGTGTCGACACCGGCCGCTGTGGTGTCGACACTTGGTGTCGACACCGCCTGCGGTTGTGTCGACATCGGCTTGTCGTGGTGTCGACACATCGTGTCGACACTGGGTGCTGCGCTTGTTTTGGGGTCAGGTAGAGCCGGGGTTGCTTCTTTTTAGGCGTGCAAGGCCGCATCGGTTGGACCCAACGATTTTTTTTGCCTTGGGTTCGTGTGTTTCTTAGGATTGTTAGTGTGACCTTTCCCTAGGGGGGGGGGGGGGGGCTTTGGGTGTTCGGCTAATTTCTGCATGCCGACTCTTGGGTTGTGGCAGGTGGTGGAGTTTTGGTGGCCTCTGGAGGGGTGGTTTTATGTGGAGAGCTGTGGCCACCGCCTTTTTGCCCCGGTTTGGGTTGGTGTGTGTGGGACCCTAAAGCTGCCACTGTTTGACCCCTTAGCCCTTTTTGGGTCTGATTTTGGTTATGTATTCAGACCCATGTTTTGACCACTGCCACTTACCCACGTGTTAGGACTGTTAGTCCCTTTCCTGTTTATGCTTTCTTTTCTTTTGGCATATATGTATATGTCTTGTTGTTGTTGCAGACTCTTTTGGTAGGGCATTATGGTTTTATTGCTCGCACTTGGTGTGCTCTGCTGTGCTCTAGACAGTACTCTCTTCTTACTGTTACCCCTTTTCTTTTGCTTATAGCAGTTTGTTGCCGGGTTGGTAAACCCTTCTTCTTATTTGCTAATTAATCTATTGCTCTATTTACCTCTTGATTGTTTCCTTGCTGAGGTGTTCTTTTCTTGAATGCCTCAGGTCCAGGTTGTAGCCAGTTCAGCGGCTAGTTCTTTTGGAGGGGCTTGTTGGTGGCCTCTAGGGTAGCTGAGATAGCTGATCCCCGTTTTGCTGTGAGGTAGTTCTTTACTCTTCTGTATAGACATACATACTCGCCAGTGGGTTCGTGTCAGGTTGTTGACGCCCACTGGTGGCTTCTTGTGATGCTGGATATGAATTTAAACTGCTGATTTTGCCTATTTTGTGGTTGGTTACTTGCTTCTGGGAAGGATTTATGCTAGGTTGCATGTTAGATATTTTAAAACCTAAAAGTATTATTATATGTACCCCATGCATAACATATTTCTAAAGCAAAGACACTATTTTTTTCCTCAACGTAAGACACTATTTTTCATACCTACTATATTCACCTTACAGTCATGCACGCATAAGTCGTCCCCCGGGGACACTTATGCTCATTTAGGGTGTCAACTTAATTGAACCAAAGTATTTTCTGCTGCGTATAAATATAGTTTTAACAGTGGACTAGCTGATCCACCGAGCCGAGGGATACGACCATTCAACATAACTGATTTTCTTTCATATTTAATCAATGATTTTCCTTAAAATCTAACGTCTGGAGTTTTGCCTGAGCGTGTGCAGTTATCCCCTGCACTACGTGGCATCGCGGCACGTGTTTTCTCTTACTCTGATACGATTTTACCGTTGAGAAAATGCAGGTTGTGACAGTTGGTATCAGAGGGAGGTTGCTTGACAAATGGTTGGGCAACCTTTCCCTTGTCTGCATTAGTGTTTAGCATCATACCATTCACACACCGATATGTCATCAGCACATCTTGGCCGAAGCACGAACACTACACTCATGAGCATAAAGAAGTATACAGGGCATATTATGTAGTATAGGATGCATAATATGTGTTTGTATATGGATCCACCATAGGAGGCAACATGTGAGGGTTATGTAGTATGAGATGCATAACCTCACCGCATGAATGCGGCTAGCACGTTTTCCTTTTTCGTTACATGGGAATGTTATGTAGTATGGGATGCATAACATTTTCATGTGTACGCCGCCCATGACATGCACTAATGCCTTTTTAGAATGCATAGCACATCATGCGTAGCATAACATTTCATAAGCACAACGTGTCAAGCTAAAGATTTGCAAGATGACATATGTACACACATGGTTTTGAGTCAAAAAGAATACAAATACATGCATTCATGGTTTAGGCACATGAGTTAGCATGATGGTGGTGAACCATCTTAGGTTAAGCATAACATCGTCATGGTAAAAACAACTCCCAGAGCAAGTTTTGCAGTTGAAGTTCATATTTAAGTGTGTTTGTCTGTACCAGGTAGTTTTGTTCTAGCTGATGGGCTAGGTTTTGTCTAAAGCTTGTGCGATTTTAGGATGGAGAGACGTCCTGCGACGAGATAGACCCCCCAATCCGAGGGTGAGACGTCAGAAGCACAGAGCGATGCGTTGGTAGAAAGCCTGCGACAGAGTAATGAGGAGTTATCGAGGCAGGTAGTGGCTATGCAGGCTCAGATTCAGTCCCTTGTAGCAGTGGTGGCGGGACAGACCCCGAGAGCTCAGAACCCCGCTGAGGGGGTAGCTGTTCCTACCCCTCCTGCTCCTCCCGTGCCTTTGGTTGTGGTGCCCCCGGAGATGACGTTCATATCCCAGTTTCAGCGGCTGAGACCCCCTACCTATGATGAGCAGACAGATTTCATGATTTTGGATGATTGGCTGATTACCATTGAGGAGATGTTCTCGTACTCAGGGATTACGGACGATCAGAGAGTGATGCTCGCTGCTTACCAGCTCAAGGGCTTAGCAAAGAATTGGTGGCTGAGGGAGAAAGAGAGCTTAGTGGCAGGTTGCACTTGGGAGTCATTTAAGGTGATGTTAAGTAAGTTTCTGCCTTCAGTCGAGCGTGACCGGCTAATGAATGACTTCCTTCATCTAAAACAGAGGAAACTCACGGTTAGTGAGTATGAGATTGAGTTTAGTAAGTTGAGTCGGTTTGCTCCGGGTCTGGTGAGTGTTGAGGCAGACCGAGTTAAGCGATTTCTGGGTGGACTAAGAAGCGACATTCAGCAGTTAGCGAATGCATATGGAGCAGTCAGTTATGCCAGTGTGGTTGAAGCTTCCTTGAGAGTTGAGGCCATTGAGAATGCCAAGAATAGAGGCCAGCAGTTAAGGAAGGATAAGAGGAAGTCTGGTGGAGGGAAGGGCCCTCAGGAACCTGATGCTGTCTCAAGAAAGAAGGTCAAAGAGATTTGTAGCTTTTGTGGCCGGCCAGGCCACCCCTTTGAGAAGTGTTTCAAAAGGTTGGGAGCACAGAAGAAGGATCAGGTGCACGCGATTCAGGGTGTTGCCAGGGGAGACTTGGTGTGTGCCTTGTGTGGAAGGAAGGGGCATGAGGCTGCCCGTTGTTGGTTAAAAGATAAGATCTGTTTTTAGTGCGGCCAGAAGGGTCATCTCAAGACAAGGTGCCCCCAGACCCAGTCTATTCTGCAGCCAGTTCCCCTTCAGGCTTTGCCACCGCCTCAGCTTATGGATAAAGGAAAAGGAAAGCTGAATGTGCTTTCGGCAGACGAAGCGCAGACCTCAACCCAGGTTATCTCAGGTTCGACTCCTCCCCAGTCGTTTCGTTACGTTCCCTTTTTGGTTGTAGTTTTCGTTTTAGCGCTTGTTGCCTTAGATACGTGTGCAATTTGTAGGGCGATTTAAGGTAAAGAACCGCTGGGCGCGCGTTCTCTTCGATTCCGGCGCTACCCACTCGTTTGTGGCTAGAGCCTTCGTGGAGCCGTTCAGTTTGGGCCTAGATCGTGTTGGTGGTGCCTTTTGCGTTAAGTTCCCCTCCGGTGACTCTGTGGTTACGGACCTGGGTATCCTCGATTGTCCAATTTTGTTGGGAGATTTTCTAGCCAAGCAGATTTGAAGGTGATTGACCTGGAGGACTTTGACGTTATTTTGGGCATGGACTGGTTGTCAAGGTACGATGCTGTGATCCAGTGCAAGGGTAAGCGCTTGGACTTCGTCAAAGACAACGGTCAGCCAGGGAGCGTTTATGGGTATTCCCTCCAGGAGTCTCCAGTCATTTCTGCGGTGCGTGCTCGGAAGTTGCTTGTTTCTGGCTGTTTTGCCTGTGTGGTTTCTCTGGTAGGGGCAATTGTTAGTGTGCCCCGTTGGGAAGAGATTCCTGTGGTGTGTGACTTTTCTGATGTGTTTCCTGACGATCTTCCCGGTCTTCCACCCGATCGAGATGTCGAGTTTGCCATAGATTTAGAGCCAGGCACGCGTCCTATCGTAAAGGCGCCGTACCGGATGGCCCCGCGAGAGCTGGAAGAGTTGCGAATTCAGCTGGATGAGTTGTTGGAAAAAGGCTTTATAAGGCCGAGTTCTTCGCCTTGGGGTGCGCCAGTGCTGTTCGTTAAAAAGAAGGATGGGTCGATGAGGTTATGCATTGACTATAGAGAGCTGAACAAGGTTACTATTAAGAACAGGTACCCTTTGCCGCGAATCGACGATTTGTTCGACCAACTGCGTGGTAGTGCCGTGTTTTCCAAGATAGATCTTCGTTCGGGCTATCACCAGTTGAGGATTCGGGAGTCAGATGTTCCGCGGACGACGTTCCGTTCTCGTCATGGGCATTTTGAGTTTTTGGTTATGTCGTTCGGTTTGACTAATGCGCCCTCAGCTTTTATGGATTTGATGAACAGAGTTTTCAAGGATTTTCTAGATAAGTTCGTGATTGTTTTTATAGACGATGTTTTGGTGTATTCTAAGGATGCAGAGGAGCATGATCGACATTTGCGGCTGGTCTTGGCGACTCTGAGAGACCATAAGCTATACGCCAAGCTGAGCAAATGTGAATTTTGGTTGCCTCAAGTTTCTTTTCTAGGCCACGTGATTAATAAGGAGGGAATATCAGTGGACCCAAAAAAGATCGCTGCTGTTATGGAATGGACGAGACCTGTTACCCCCAAAGAAATCAGAAGCTTCTTGGGTTTGGCTAGTTATTATAGAAGATTTGTAGAGGGTTTCTCTACCTTGTCCGCGCCGTTGACCAAGTTGACGCAGAAGAATGTAGCCTTTATATGGGATGACAAGTGTGAGAAGGCTTTTGAGGAACTAAAAAGAAGGCTATGTTCGGCTCCAATTTTGTCTTTGCCTACGGAGGGTAGTGAGTATGATATATATGTGGATGCGTCGCATGTCGGTCTGGGCTGCGTTTTGATGCAAGGCGGGAAGGTGATTGCGTACGGGTCGAGACAGCTAAAGACTCACGAGAGGAATTACCCTACGCATGACCTGGAGTTTGCAGCTGTGATCTATGCGCTGAAATTGTGGAGGCATTTGCTATATGGCGCGCAGTGCAAGATTTTCACGGATCATAAGAGTTTGAAGTATGTCTTCACTCAAAAGAATTGAATCTGCGCCAGCGGCGGTGGTTGGAGTACGTGGCCGACTATGATGTTGAAATTCAGTATCATCCGGGCAAGGCAAATGTGGTGGCTGATGCCCTGAGTCGGAAGTCAGGTAAGATTTTTAATCTTTCCGCCGAGCGTCTAGTGGAAGAGTTTCTTTTGATGGACATTTCTGTGGGAAGCTGTGATTCGCAGAGTAGCTTAGCGGTAGCAGAACCTTCGTGGATTGCGCTTACGAGACTGCATCAGAAGGACGATCCCGATCTTCTGCATTTGTATCTTCGAGCTGAGAAAGGTGAATTACCAGACTTCTCTATAGATGATGTGGGTACCTTGAAGTATCGTGGCAGGTTGTGCATCCCCGCAGTTGGAGATATCCGGGGTATGGTGTGCAGAGACGCCCACGGATCTAGTGTCGCCTACCATCCAGGGTCGACCAAGATGTATCATGATTTAAAGCAGATTGCCTGGTGGTATGGGATGAAGAAGGACATAGCCAGATTTGTTTCAGAATGTTTCACTTGCAGGCGTGTGAAAGCCGACCATAGGAGGCCTGGTGGCAAGCTGACTCCATTGGAGATTCCGATGTGGAAGTGGGAGAGTATCTCGATGGATTTCATTACCGGCTTACCGAGATCGCCTAAGGGGCATGATTCAGTTTGGGTAATCGTAGACAGATTGACGAAGAGCGCTCATTTCATACCATTTAAGATCGATTATCCGATGAGGAAGATAGCCGAGCTGTATCTGGAAGAGGTTATCAGATTGCATGGAGTACCCGTAAGTATCATATCAGATCGAGACTCCAGGTTCACGTCTCGTTTTTGGAAGAGCCTTCAAGAAGGGTTGGGTACAGATTTGAGATATTCCACGGCTTATCATCCGCAGACCAATGGTCAGACGGAGCGAGTAAATCAGATTGTGGAAGATATGATCCGATGCTATATTCTGGACCACAGAGGAGCGTGGGACGAGCGCTTGCGGCTTATGGAATTCGCATATAATAACAGTTATCAAGAAAGCTTGCAAATGGCTCCCTTTGAAGCTTTGTATGGGAGGCGCTGCAGGACTCTCTTGTTTTGGGCTGAGCTTGGCGAGGGACCTTTGTTGGGTCCAGAAGCGCTTGAGGAGATGGAAACCGCTGTGAAGCTTATTCGGGAAAAGCTTCGGATAGCCCAAGAGAGATATGAGAAGAACGCCAATCGGCGTAGATCGGACTTTGCTGTGGGGGACTCAGTGTTCTTAAAGGTCTCCCCGTTGATTGGAGTCAAGCGGTTTGGCAAGAATAGGAAGTTGGACCCGAGGTATGTGGGGCCGTTTCCGATTGTTGAGCGGATTGGGGTATCGGCCTACAGGCTGGCCTTGCCCGCAAATTTCCCTGGCGTGCATGGTGTCTTTCACGTCAGTCAGCTGCGAAAATGTGTGATGAATGGCAGACAGGTTTTGGATTCTGTTCCTCAGTTGGAGCCGAATCTTTCTTATGTGGAGGTGCCTGTTCGCATTTTGGATTCTCAAGTTCGGGCGTTGCGGAAGAAGACTATTCCGATGGTTAAAGTTTTATGGAGGAATCAAGATGTGGAAAGCGCGACTTGGGAGTTGGAGTCGGCTATGAGGGAGGCTCACCCTCATCTGTTTCCCTGATCTTGTGCTTGGTATGTTCTATTTTATTATTTATATGGCCCTTTCCTGGCTCTTTCTCTCTCCTTCTTTATAGGGGTATTGTGAGTAAAGTTTCGAGGCGAAACTTTCTTTTAGGGGGAGTGGTTGTAACGCCCCCGGTTTTTCTGTGTTTTGTTTGATCTTTGGCTGGCGTTACGATGGCGTATTTCCGGCTTTTTGCCGTTGTAGAGCGTGGTTTTAGCTCTTAGGGTTCCCTGTGTAGCCTGTTTGTAGCCTGTTAGCAAGATTCCCCAGCTAGCCGGAGTCTGTTTGATGACTCGGCTGGGCCTCTTAGGGAATGCTTGTGTTTTGGCTTCGGGAGATGTTATCCCGGGTTTCGTTCGTTGAATGCTAATTTCGACTTCGCAGTTGTGTTCGCAGCGTGGGTTTTTAGCTGCGACGTGAATTTCGTCTTTTTCTGAGAAGTTTCAGGTTTCGTGTTGTTTTGATATTGAGTGTAAATAATTATTAATATGTTGATTGTTTAATATTAAACTGATATATATATAGTCTTGGGTTAGAATTAGGGCTGGGTTATTTGTTTCTTCCCTTTTTCTCTGCTTGATAGAAGCCGCCGCCTATACGAGAGGAAGAGAACCGCCGGACTACCCTAGCCTTCGGACGCCGATTCCTGGAGATTTAGCGGTCGGATTTCGATTTCGAGAGTGGATCTGGACTGCCCTCGCCGGGATCTGCTTTCTTTCTGCTCCTCAGCTTGTTGCTCTGCGGCCAGATCCGTGAGCGGGGGAGGCCGCCGGCCAAGTTTCTGGTATTTAGGCAAGTGATGTCCCCTCATCCTTGCCAAAGCTGATCTTTGTCTTTCTTTTGAGTTAATTTTATCTCTTTCCTGTTTAGATCTTAGGTGTACGCTAGGGTTCGTTCCCGATCATGCCGTGGTTAGTATAGAAAGTTCCAGTTAAAAATCTCAGTTTTCCTGAGGGATTGTGTCTATTAGGGACAGTTTCAGTTCGGTTTAGGTCGAGTAGTTGCCTTTGCCGATGAATGTTGTACTCTAGAGAGAGAGAGAGAGAGTCCTCGTTCTTGCGTTTGGTCGGTTGCTGGATCTGGCTCCTATAGCCAGTCGGGGTGTCGACACCATTGTGTCGACACCGGCCAGTCTTGGTGTCGACACCGGCCAGTCGTGGTGTCGACACTTGGTGTTGACACCAGCAGCGGCAGTGTCGACACCGGCCGCAGTGGTGTCGACACCAGCAGCGGCAGTGTCAACACCTTGTGTCGACACCGGCCGCAGTGGTGTCGACACTTGGTGTCGACACCAGCAGCGGCAGTGTCGACACCTTGTGTCGACACCGGCCGCAGTGGTGTCGACACTTGGTGTCGACACCCGCAGCGGCAGTGTCGACACCTTGTGTCGACACCGGGTGCAGTGGTGTCGACACTTGGTGTCGACACCAGCCGCGGCAGTGTCGACACCTTGTGTCGACACCGACCGCTGTGGTGTCGACACTTGGTGTCGACACCGGCCGCGGTTGTGTCGACACCTTGTGTCGACACCGGCTTGTCGTGGTGTTGACACATCGTGTCGACACTGGGTGCTGCGCTTGTTTTGGGGTCAGGTAGACCCGGGGTTGGTTCTTTTTAGGCGTGCAAGGCCGCATCGGTTGGACCCGACGATTTTTTTGCCTTGGGTTCGTGTGTTTCTTAGGATTGTTAGTGTGACCTTTCCCTAGGGGGGGGGGGGCTTTGGGTGTTCGGCTAATTTCTGCATGCCGACTCTTGGGTTGTGGCAGGTGGTGGAGTTTTGGTGGCCTCTGGAGGGGTGGTTTTATGTGGAGAGCTGTGACCACCGCCTTTTTGCCCCGGTTTGGGTTGGTGTGTGTGGGACCCTAAAGCTTCCACTGTTTGACCCCTTAGCCCTTTTTGGGTCTGATTTTGGTTATGTATTCAGACCCATGTTTTGACCACTGCCACTTATCCACGTGTTAGGACTGTTAGTCCCTTTCCTGTTTATGCTTTCTTTTCTTTTGGCATATATGTATATGTCTTGTTGTTGTTGCAGACTCTTTTGGTAGGGCATTATGGTTTTATTGCTCGCACTTGGTGTGCTCTGCTGTGCTTTAGACAGTACTCTCTTCTTACTGTTACCCCTTTTCTTTTGCTTATAGCAGTTTGTTGCCGGGTTGGTAAACCTTTCTTCTTATTTGCTAATTAATCTATTGCTCTATTTACCTCTTGATTGTTTCCTTGCTGAGGTGTTCTTTTCTTAAATGCCTCAGGTCCAGGTTGTAGCCAGTTCAACGGCTAGTTCTTTTGGAGGGGCTTGTTGGTGGCCTCTAGGGTAGCTGAGATAGCTGATCCCCGTTTTGCTGTGAGGTAGTTCTTTACTCTTCTGTATAGACATACATACTCGCCAGTGGGTTCGTGTCAGGTTGTTGACGCCCACTGGTGGCTTCTTGTGATGCTGGATATGAATTTAAACTGCTGATTTTGCCTATTTTGTGGTTGGTTACTTGCTTATAGGAAGGATTTATGCTAGGTTGCATGTTAGATATTTTAAAACCTAAAAGTATTATTATATGTACCCCATGCATAACATGTTTCTAAAGCAAAGACACTATTTTTTTCCTCAACGTAAGACACTATTTTTCATACCTACTATATTCACCTTAGAGTCATGCACGCATAAGTCGTCCCCCGGGGACACTTATGCTCATTTAGGGTGTCAACTTAATTGAACCAAAGTATTTTCTGCTGCGTATAAATATAGTTTTAACAGTGGACTAGCTGATCCACCGAGTCGAGGGATACGACCATTCAACATAACTGATTTTCTTTCATATTTAATCAACGATTTTCCTTAAAATCTAACGTCTGGAGTTTTGTCTGAGTGTGTGCAGTTATCCCCTGCACGACGTGACATCGCGACACGTATTTTCTCTTACTCTGATACGATTTTACCGTTGAGAAAATGCGGGTTGTGATAGTACAGCTGGAGGCCGGTACTCGGCCTGACCCCTCTTCATGGGGCGGGTGCGGCGGGAGGCCGACACTCTCCCCGACCTTGTTCTAGGGGGCAAGTGTGGCGGGAGGCCGGCACTCGCACTGACCTTGTTCTAGGGGGCGGGTGCGGCGGAAGGCCGACACCCACCCCGGCCCCTCTTCAGGGGGCGAGTGAGGCGGGAGGCCGACACTCGCCCTGGCCTTATTTTAGGGGCCGGGTGCTGCAGGAGGCCGAAATATGCCCCGGTCTGTTTTAGGGGGTGGGTGCGGCGCGAGGCCGACACCCGCCCCGGCCCTAGGGCTCGCCCGGCTTGAGCAGCTTGCCCGGCTTGAGGGTTTGCTATTTTGCCCCTGGTGGGATGCGAATAGCTGTTCAGAACATTGGAGTTTGGCTGTTGGCAGACCAGCCCCGGGGTATTTCAGTAATTTCAAAGCAGCTGGATTGCGCTATAGACAGGCCATCCTCAAAAACCTATAAATAGACTCTTGGCGTACCTTGGAGAAAAAAATCAGTTTTTGACCACTCCTCATCCTCTTCCTTCATCCTCCAAGGCACCTTGCTTGACATTAACTAGGGAGGGGGAGATCTCAAGGGTCTTCCGGGTGTGAGGTGGGACATCCACGCTAGAGCCAAGGGTCATTCCCTATATTCAAGTATCTCACCAAGGGATGGCTTGGGAGAAGTAGGTGTGAGCTGCATCCTAGGTCCGAACTCTAGGTGGAGCCGAATTTTGGTTCCAACACTTAGGTTATGCCCGTGACCTAGGACGTGTAAGTTACGGAACCGACGTCTTGAAAGCCCGGGAAATTTGGGAGAAGACCACCAAAATCGGTTAAATTGTGGGTCATGCCCCTAGGTGACGCCTGTGACCTAGGGCGTGTCTTGACTGTTGCTGGAAACGGTTGGAACTCGAAATAGCGGGGGTTAATCTAGCAGTTGCAAAAAAGGTCACACCCCTAGGTCACGCTCGTGGCCTAGGTCCTGTAAGCTTGGAACGACCTGCAGCGGAAACTATCTTCTTAATGTTGCATCACGTCTCTGAGCTGGCTGTCATGCTTATGTGTCATGCCCATGACCTCAAGGTCATGCCCGTGACATGGACGTTTAACTTTAATCTGTCGTGGAATAGCATTTGGAGCTCCTTCGGAGGGTCACACATGTGTCCGGTGTCACACCCAATGTAGTGCCCGTGACATGGGGGCTTGTAATTTTAAATGACATGGAAATGCCTCTGGAAAATCTGAATGTAGTCACGACCGTGACAATGATCACGCCCATTTGTCACGCCCGTGATTTATAGGTCATGCCCGTGACATCGGCGTGTACTCGTGATTTTTCCAGCTTTGCTTCAAATTTCTCCTCATCAGTCTTGTCAGCTTCAAATTGATAATTGCAACCTATATTAACCTGAAGTTAGAAAAGTAATAAATTAGAAAATTAATTAATAAAATATAACAATACAGTAATTAATTATAAAATAAAATTTTTATAAAAATAAGGATACAATTAGTGTTATCACGCGGTGCTCAAGCTCAACCGGTAAGTATCATGCCTTCCTATATACTAATCGATATGATGTACAATCGATAGCGGTCTTGTACGTGGTCCGATAAGCCCATATTGTATCTTGAAGTTTAACTGACCAATCCTTTTTATTAGTAAAAACAGTTTTTTCTAAAATTCATTTTAATTCACGATTTTCTACTTCTACTTGGGCACTTGTTTAAGGGTGATAGAAGGTGACCAACATATGTGTAACACCGTATTTAGATAATACTTTAGCAAATTATGCGTTACAAAAGTGAGTGCCTCTATCACTCACTATCGCCCGCGGTTCTTCAAATCGTGAAAAGAGTTTTTTGAGAAATTGGGTCACGACTCGAGCATCATTGGTGGGAAGGGCTAGTGCTTTCGCCCACTGTGACACATAGTCGAGCTTTACCAAAATATATCGATTTCCAAAGGAAGTTGGTAGCGGTCCGACAAAGTCGATCCCCCATAAATCAAAACCTCTTTTTCTAAAATTTAATTTAAAGGAATTTCATCAAGGCGTGAAAAATTACCAGAGCATTGACATTGTTCACAATGACTTACATGAGCGTGAGCGTCTTTGAAGATGCTCGACCAATAAAAGCCAGCTTCAAGTACTTTCTGCGTCGTCCGATTGACATTGTAGTGCTCCCCGGCGGGTCCCTCGTGGCAACGTTTCAAGATTTGAGCACCCTCCTCGTGAGAAACGCACCTCCACACCACTTGGTCCGCACAAACTCGAAAAGGAAATGGATCCTCCCAAAAATAATTTTTCAAATGTGAAAATAATTTCTTCTTTTCTTGATAAGAAAAATCTTTTGCAAGAAATCTCGCAACAAGGTAGTTTGTGAAATCAGTGAACCGAGGTGTGAAGAGAGTTATTACCGTATATATAGTGAGGAGACGCTCCTCTGGAAAGGTATCATCAATGTCCTCCTCGATAAGCTCCTCCGGATTGGGATTCTCCAACCCAGAAAGGTGATCTGCCGCTAGATTTTTCACTTCCCTTTTGTCACAGATCTCCAAGTCAAATTCTTGGAGAAGCAAAATCCATCTAATCAATCTAGACTTTGCATCTATTTTTGTTAGTATATAACGCACAACCAAATGATCTGTAAAAACTATAATTTTGGACACAGTGAGGTAGGAGCGGAATTTATCAAAAACAAAAATAACGGCGAGAAGTTCTTTCTTGGTTGTGGTAATGTTTTCTTGTGCGCCAGTTAGTGTTTTGCCCACATAATATATAAGATGGATTTTTTTATTAGTGCGCTATCCTAAGACCGCACCAACGACAACACTACTAGCATCGCATATTGAAAGACTTTGTTTTCAAGGTCAGCTATCACCTGGGGGGGGGGAATAGGTTTTAGGTCTCTTTTTAATTATCTAGACCTATACCTTATTTGACGTGCTTAGTGATTTGTTAGATTTAGCTTTCAAGAACATCAACCAGACGACACAAATATTTTATAGTGGTTCCCCAGAGTTTGGTATGTCCACTGTCCCTCTACACCCTTCTAACAGTGAGTTAGACAAGACTCTTCTCCTAAAACTCGGCTCCAAGGAGCTTACAACATGATCCCGCAAGACCACTCAATCTTCTTCAAGACCTACAACTTAGGCAATATGCTTTACCACTCAGATCCCAACTGGATCCTACCTCAGCCTTTATAACATAGGCCTACAACTTAGATTCACACAAGAATCCTACACTCAGATCAACAACAGATCTTACCTCAGCCTTTATAATACAGGCCTACACTCGGATTCACTCAGGAATCTTACACTTAGATCCAAGATTGGATCATACAGAAAATAACAATGATTTGAAACAATTAGACACCCGAGAAAAATCTTTGTGTGTCTTCCTGGGCAGAAACTAAGTCTCCCCTAACCTCTTCTTCACAGCAACAAGTTGACAGATATCTTCGATGAATCACGACTTGTTCTAGAAGTTTCTTGCAGAAATCTCTACATCTTCTCTTTCCGGAATCAGTCCTGACCTTGCTGTCACAGATGAATATCGCAGCAGCTATCACTTTTTGCTTTCAGGTTGACTGAATTGAACAGGATCTTCAGGCTTGGCAGCAATGACGAGGAAGAAGATGATGTTCAGCCGCAATGCGAAATCAGAGAACCCTAATTGCTTGTCGTCGACTCAGGCAATCTTTCCCTTTTATTTATTGTCAATCAATGACTGTTTGCACTATGGGCCCAGCCTTAATTACCGATTTACCTCCTACCATTTGTAGAATACGATAAACGCTGGCCGCCGACGCCATCAATGGCATTCTCCATCTTTCCCGCAATGAATTTGAACTGCGTTTACTTTGTTGATTTTTACTGATTCATGCTAACGTCAGCCATCTGTGGACTTAGCCAAAATCAAGCAACATTAGTATAGGCATTGAGTGAGTAAGCTTCACTCAACACCAAAACACTTAGACAAATTTTCTGTCACTAGGCGTTGCATGAACAACCTTCACTCAATGCCAAAATATTTAGATAGATTTTCCGTCACTAGGCGTTGAGTGAGCAACCTTCACTCAAAGGCAAAACACTTAGAAAAAGTTTTCTGCCATTAGGCGTTGAGTGAGTAAGCTTCACTCAACGCCAAAACACTTATATTTTTTTTTGTTTCTTGGCGTTGAGAGTGTTGAGTCCACTCAATACTTTTTGCCTTGAAAAATATTCCTGCTTCTCCGACGTTGAGAGAGTTGAGTGTGTCTTCATCAGTCAATTCTTTTTGCCTTGACTAGACTTTCTATTACTAGACATTGAGTGAGACTTCATCACTCAACGCCATATTACTTAGACAACTTTTTTCACTTAGTGTTGAGTGAGTAAGCTTCACTAAACGCATTTGGATTTAGCTAAATTTCTGTGAAATCACAGTCCCTGACTGACTAAGATTCAGTCAACGCTTTTTATCATATAGCATTGAGTGAGTAAGCTTCACTCAACGCCTGTGGACTTAGTCAAATATCTACACAAATTTTCTGTGTCTTTGACTCACTGAGCAATACTCAACGATTTTGAAGTTATGGCGTTTAGAGTGGACTTCACTCAATGCCTGTGGACTTAGACACATCTCGACCAGTTTATCCTTAGGCCTTGACTGCCACAGCCTGTCTCACAATGTTTTACTGTATGATGTTGAGTGAGTAGACTACACTCAACGCCTGTGGCCTTAGCCACATTTTCAGCTTGCCCATTGTTAGGATTAGACTAACCAAGATATACTCAACGCTTTTACTTACCTAGTGTTGAGTGAATAGACTTCACTCAATGCCTGTAGACTTAGGCGATTTCTGGCCTATCCATCATCTTCCCTTGCATCTGGCGTTGAGTGAGCGTGCTTCACTCAACGCCTGTGGTCTTAACCAAATTCCTGCACCTGGCGTTGAGTGAGCTTGCTTCACTCAACGCCTGTGGACTTTGGCAAATTCCTGCCTATCCACCAGCTTGCTTGGTGTCCACCTTTCCAATCAGTGTAATAGGGATTGACCTGCATGCATAAACTCAAATACACATCAAATACAACTAGTGTGCGTGTCATTGACTTGTTTGACTTCTTACAAATCTAGGCCATGTGGTTCAATGAACCCAACACATATTATTTCAAAAGGAAGATCCTAATTGGTAGCTATCATGATAAGTGCATTTATTAATTTTTCTTTAATAATAGAAAAAACATGCAAACAATCTTTATCAAAAATAAATGGTGCATCTTTTTATCGAAGGTGAGTGAGGGGCTTGGTTATTTTAAAAAAATCTTTAATAAACCAGCGATAAAAATCGACATGCCCAATAAAGCTACGCTACGTACGACCTTAACATTCAAAGTGGAGGTAGTTTTTCTATAGTTTCTATTTTGACTTTATCTACATCTACGCCCTTAGTTAATATTTTGTGTCTTAACACTAAACCCTCCCATACCATAAAATGACACTTCTCCCAATTTTAAACTAAATTTGCGTCCTCACATCGTTGGAGAACACGAGAGATGTTAGTTAAACATAAATCAATTGAACCTCCAAAAATGGAGAATCGTCCATGAATACTTCCATAATATCCTACACTAGTTCGTCAAAAATCACTAGCATACACCTTTGGAAGGTGTCGGCGCATTACATAAACCAAATGACATCCTACGATACACGAAGGTGCCAAACGAACAAGTGAAAGTTGTTTTCTCTTGGTCCTTTTGGTGCGATTGAGATTTGGAAATAT
The DNA here is from genome assembly GCA_039583875.1 of Platanthera guangdongensis. Classification (NCBI taxonomy): domain Eukaryota; kingdom Viridiplantae; phylum Streptophyta; class Magnoliopsida; order Asparagales; family Orchidaceae; genus Platanthera; species Platanthera guangdongensis. Next base: position 67,383,246 of record CM077164.1, read on the forward strand.
CCCGAGAGACTGTCAAAAAAATAAAATAAAAAGAGTGTCTGGATAGCCGTTCAAGGATTTGGTCGATGAACAGTAAAAGAAAATGATCCTTTCATGTCGCATCTTTTAATTTGCGGTAGTCAATGCAAACCCGCCATCCGATAATGGTTCTAGTAGGGATTAACTCATTTTTATCATTTGGCACCACCGTTAATCCACCTTTCTTTGGCACCACTTGGACCAGACTTACCCAAGTGCTATCCGAAATCAGATAGATGATGCTCGCGTCTAATAATTTTATCACCACCGCCTTAACCACCTCATTCATATTAGGATTTAGGCGTCATTGAGGTGGAATTGTTTTATGCGAGTTTTCTTCTAACAAAATTGTGTGAGTACAAAATGAGGGATTAATCCCTTTCAAATCCGTTATTTTCCACGTGAGGCGATGAAGTTTTAAAACATTTAATAATTTCAATTTTTCCTCATCGGTTAAATAAGATGACACAATAACGGGAAGCTTTGAACCCTCTACTAGAAATAAGTATTCTAAATGATCTGACAATTGTTTCAATTCTAAAGTTGGAGGTTCTTCATAAGAAGTTTCTAATCGATGACAACCTAATTCTAAAATTTCAAAAATAGGTGTGCATGTGACCGAATCGTTATCACTATTTTTATGAGAAATTAAATTTAAATTTTCAAAATTTTTTTCATGAAAAATAGATGATGAAAAATTTCCAGAAAGTAAAATGGAGTCTTAATCGGGAGAAGCCTCCAAAAAGAAACACGAGTCATCATTAGAAAGCGTATTTTTCATAGATGATTTAATAACAAAGGTAAATTCTTCATCTCTGACTCTATGGAAAAGTTTACCGTTACTAACATCTATTATGGAGCGCGAGGTGGCAAGAAATGGGTGACCAAGAATGAGTGGAACCTCGGTGTCCTCTTCTATGTCAAAGATGACAAAATCTACTGTAAAGATAAATTTGCCAACTTTGGCAAGCACATCTTCAATAATTATCATAGGGAATTTAATAGACCGATCCGCCAATTGGATGTCATTCTTGTTGGATTAGACTCTCCTAATCCCAATTTTTAAAATAAAGAATAAGACATCAATTTAATAGAGGCGCCTAGATCGGCCAATACATGTTTTACTAATAAATCACCAAATAAACATGGAATAGAGAAAGTACCCAAATCGATTAATTTCTTAGGCAATTTATTAAGCAAAACCGCCGAACATTCTGCGTTCAATTGAACCGTGGAAATATCATAAAGTTTTTTTAATTAGATAAAAGATCCTTGAGCTACTTTGCATACTTCGGCATTTGCGCTATCGCTTCGCAAAACGGTAAATTTATATGAATTTGCTTAAATAGTTCTAAAAATTAACGTAATGCTCATCCATCCGGTCTTTCTTTAATTTAGACGAATAGGGAAGAGGCGGTTGAAATTTCTTAATTTATTTTCATTTAAAATCTTAAGAGGAGGAGTAGATGTAGAAATTGTTACCTCTGTTTCAACCGGATTCGAGGAAGTAGTTACCTCCTTCCTGCTCCGTAGCATGATAGCCTTTGAATGCTCCTTTGGGTTGGGCTCCCTATTACTTGGTAATGCTCCCTGTTGACTACCAGAGAGCATTTTTTCTATTTGCCCAATTTGATTCTTCAAATTGCGAATAATCCAGTGAGATTCCGGATATTGACGTCATTACTAGCCGTATATTTGTTGAAAGCCTCCTCGAGAGTGGGAGGTTTTGGTACTTATGGTGGTAGATATCCAGGTGGAATTGTGTTTGGTGGACGTGCCGCATTCCCCGAATTACTACAAGAGAAGTTGGGGTGATTCCTTAAACCCGGGTGATAAGTATTACCATAATTTTACCCGAATGAAAAGGTGGAAGATTCAGATTACCCATGTAATCCACCTATTCGACAATAAAGGAAGTTTCCCAGGTAGGAGTAGAAAAGGAAGCAGACATCTCTTCTATTTTTTTATTAAGCATCTCAACCTAGAGAGATTCTTTAGAAACCGTATCGACTTCATACATCCCGGTAGATTTAGGTGGACGAGATCGAGGTGTACTCCACTAATACGTATTCAAGGACATACCTTCTATAAGATCTTTTGTGGTCGCTGATGTCTTATTGTTTAACGTTCCACCGACGACGACATCGATGTGTTGCCTCGTTTGGGAATTACGGCCATTATAGAAGGTTTGAATTTGCAACGAATCGGGGATTGCGTGATGCGGACAATGGCGAAACAATTCCTTAAATCGTTCCAAAATATCATATAATGTTTCCATCAACTTGGGAGAAGTATGTGATACCATTGCGCAACTTGCCTGTTTTGGCGGGCGAAAAATATTTTGTGAGAAATTTTTCCGTCATCTCGGCCCATGTAGTGATGGGCCCTCTTGGTAGAGAACCCAACCAACCATTAGCTTTGGTGCGCAAAGTGAAAGGAAAAAGCCTTAGTCGGATGGCATCATCGGAAACCCCGTTAATTTTGAAGATATCACATATTTCTAAAAAGTTAGAAATATGTGCTTTTGGGTCCTCATGTTGAAGCTCATCAAATTGTACAGATTGTTGTATCATTTGAATGATGCTTGACTTCAATTCAAAGTTATTGTTCACAATAGCTGGTCGAATAATACTTGATTGCGACTTGTCCAAATTTGGCCTAGCATAAAAAGACATAGTCCGTTGTTCAGCCATATTTGGATTTGGGTCACCCAAAATAGAAGTAAATTGAGAAGATGGAGAAGTGGAAGAAGAAGGAATGTCACCTACGGATTCCTCTACCAAATATGGAGAATTGAGTTCACGGAGTCTTAGACATCGCCGTAAGCTTTGCTCGATCTCCGGTTCCAAGTCAAATAGATTTGACGGATTTCCTCAGGTCATACACCAAAATAAAATAAAAATAAAAGTTTTAAGATTAAAAATTTATAAAATAAAATTTCCCGGATTTTCCAAGGACTACCCAATGACGGGTTCCCAAGGTACTAGCCGGTTTTGCGGGATGAAAATCTGACACGGCCCTTTAACAAGAAATTTTAATTATAAAAATTAAAGATAAAACTTTTAAAGAAACAAATAATTTTTTTTTTTGATTTTTTAAAACAAAAAGAAAATGATAAAATTAATAGAACTTTGCTTTCTAAATATCAACAAAGATATTCACCGGCAACGACGCCAAAAACTTGATGCGTAAAATTCACGTTAGAGCGCAATTCTAAATCGATAAGCCAAGTATACATATCGTTCTGGAGTATATGATCAAGTGTTGTAGTTAGACTCAGAGCCTGTTGAGTAATTGTACTCACAAGGAAGAACTATTATTTTATCGGACAAAAAGTTGGTTGATTTACAAGCTAAGAAAAATAGAGATTTTACTAAAGATAAATTCGATGTTTTCAAAACTAGCACTTGATCTAAAATGTCTTTGGTTTAAAATAAACATTCATAAAATTATAAAATAGAAGCCTCTAAATTAGTAACTTCCACCGAGCAGGTTCCCAAAACACAAAAGCACCTCTGTGTAGAATACACTCTCGACTAATCTTAGGTTAATCGATTAAGACCTTTCGGCCAGTCAAAACCGCTAAGCCTGCTTTAGGTTGTGAACCCCACTATTGGATTTGACTCCAATCCGGAAGATTTATGTCATGCTCTATCGAGTAGTGCAAAGAACTTTTTTTTATCTTTGAGTGATATTCTCGTATCCACAATCTCTCGGTAAAATCTATGATACAAATCTAAGATCGAAAAAACGTATTCGCGACATATAAATTCGACGCAATTGAATTCAAAGAAAATTGAAGTACATAAAGTAGAGTGCTTGATAATTTGAGAAAAATAGAATAAGTTTATTTTATTGCAAATTTCATCATGATCAAGTGCTAAGTGAAATTTAGCTACTCATCATGATAGAGAAATTACATAAAAAATTTAAGAGAGACATCATTATAAATAAAAGAAGTACTTGAATTGAAAAAAATAAAGCTAAAATTTACACTATGAATTGGAAAAATACATGAAAGAAATGTAAGAAAACTGATAACAACTCCAAAATCCAACTCAAGCTAACTAGATCTGACTCCAAAACTGACGCAGCTCCCGACATTGTCTGAAATTTATAGTTAAGCTTGATGGTGAGTCACGCCTTGTAACACCCCCGATTTTTTGATGTCATTACTTGATTATCGATGCCATAATTTTGACGTCAGGGCGTTACAAGTTTTCTCGTTTTATTGACGGCGCTGCACCGTTTGTGTGTTTTCGCATTCGTTGAGCTTGTTTATCGTGATTTTGGGATTCTGATGGGTTGGAATGTTTTCGTTGATATTAAGGATGTGGTTTTGAGGCCTTGGGCTTGTCCAGTTCTGTTGCGTTCCGAGCATTTTTCGAGTCTCGTCGCGTGTTTGGACCCCTGTGGGGATCTTTTTTCGCTTGTGAGAGCATTTGATGTTGTGCCTCAAGAATGGTACATCAGATTCTAGGGTTGTTGTCATTGTTGAATTCGTTTAATTCAACGCGCGTTTGGGCCTCTGTTTTTGATCTCATATTTCCTTGTTCAACTATTTGATTATGATAATTATTATGTCAAAGCCTTAAGCTTATTTTGATTCTCGGGAACCCTTCCTACTGGGCTGGGTTTTTTCGTCTTACTCTTTCTGGGCGCTGTTTGGAGCTCGACGATTGTCGAGCTGAGCTCGACGAAGCGTCGAGCGGTTTTTGTCCTTCCTGCTTGTATTCGAGAAGTTGATTCAGTACTCGAGTTTTGCCTAGTTGTTCTCGAGATGTGCTCTGTTCTCGGGAATTTGCAGCCTTGTTCTCGAGAAAGCCTTCTTGTTATCGAGAACTGCCCTTTTGTACTCGAGAAGTGCTTCCTGGCTCTTGTGATCTGTCTGGTTGTTCTCGAGATCAACTTCTTGTTCTCGAGAACTAACTTCTTGTTCTCGATAACTAACTTCTTGTTCTCGAGAACTGACTTCTTGTTCTCGAGAACTGGCTTCTTGTTCTCGAGAACTGGCTTCTTGTTCTCGAGAACTGGCTTCTTGTTCTCGAGAACTGGCTTCGTGTTCTCGAGAACTGGCTTCCTGTTCTCGAGAACTGTCTACCTTGTTCTCGAGAACTACCTTTTGTTCTCGAGAGGCCGATTTTTGTTCTCGAAAACTATCTTCTTAGCTCTTGAGATGTCCATGTAGTTCTTGAGAGGGACTTTATTGTTCTCGAGTAATCCGTTCTGGTTCCCAAGAAGTCTTCTTCTGTTCTCGAGTAATCCTTCTTCAGTACTCGAGTACTGCATACCTTCTTCTCAAGAAGGCCTTTGCCTGTTCGCGTGTAGTTTGTTACCTGTTCCCAAGTGATGTTTCTTCTACTCGAGTAATTTCTCTTCCACTTGGAAATTCCTCTCTTCATTTTGAAAACCCGATTCAGCAGAACCCGGTTCATTTCTTTAGTGTGGTTATCCTAATACTACACTCATATATATACCATCTTCTTCTTCTTCCTCTTTAAGCCAACCGGATTTCTGTCTATCTCCTGAACCAGAGCGGCGTGAACGAGAGTGAGAATCTTTTCCCCTATCCTTTCGGTGGCCGCCGACGATGCTCTGCTGCTCGAAATCCTCAACCGAATACAGATCCGGAAAACTCCCTATGAGAGTTTTGTCATCGTGGTAAATTTTCCCCATTTCTTGAGTTTTTCTCGCTGTGGTTTTCGGCCCTAACTCCTATTTTTGACCATTCTTGTTAGATTTCGATTTCCCTCATCTTCTTTAGTCCCGATCTACGCCGTTGTGCGATTTGGATGCCTTTCTCTGGTGAAGCCAAGACAAGTGATGGTTTCCTCCTTCTCTTCCTTTCTTCACCCTGATTTGCAAAAATTTCTAACTTTTTGTTATCATGATTATTAATTAACTTGCTGATTTTTAGTGCTGTTTAGATCTCTTGTCTAGTTCATTTATAATCATCATGTTTTTGATTTTGCTATCTAATCTTGTTAGTGTTATATGTGATGGAATCTTACTCTTATAACCGTTTCTCAACGTTTAAGTAGGACGTGTTAGAGTTCGTTTAAAATTGTAAATTCTTCCTAAAGGTTGATCAACTGCTCCTGATCTAGAATTGTCCAGTAGAATTCGATGTGCCATTGTTGTCTTGAGACTTATATAATGGTTTTCTTTGCGGCGACGCTGTGTGGAGAGACACGCCTCCAGACTAGGAAGGGTTGTGGTGGGCCTCTGAGCTCTAAACCCGGGTCGTTACGGGGTTTTCATTCCGGGTTTCCTTTGTTACAGGTGTTATTTGTGGACAAAACCACCGCCGCAACGTTTGTTCTCCTTATTATTACTTTATGGGGCTCTACCGGGTGTTTGGGCATTTGCGGTGAATGGTGGAGTATCCAGTCTCCCCCGTAATTAGACAGATAAATTATCTTCGGGGTTGGCCACCCCGCCTGTTTTGGTTTTTGGTGGAGTTGACCACAGGTGGCTAATAGAGGTTTGTTTCTCTCCTGATGGTTGAATCTTGACCTCTTCCCCTTATAGACTTGTGCATATGGGGTGCTGTGGTTATACGTGATGGTTCACGTAAGTGTTCTCTTTATACCTTTGTACCTGACTGTTGTACTTTATGTAAGTTTTTTTCCTTGATCTTGGGTTGGTACCCCTTGACTTTGTTTACTTTTGGCTCACTTTCTGCCATCTTTTGTACATTCTTGCTGATGTGTTCTGTCTTTGGAATGTCTCAGGATGAGAGCTGTAGCTATTAGCCGTGATGGTTTTGGAATTCTTAGGCAGCTGTCTTGGCAGTGGTTTGGCTTTGTCGTAGCGAGGTAGTTTGTTGTTTTGTTTTCTTTGCTAGTTCAGACATACTATGTTTTTTTCTTAGTTCGTGTCAGTTGTTTACGCCCACAGGATTGTTGATTTTGGATACTTGCTAGCTATTAGTTTTCCTTCTATGTTTATGATTACTTGTTCTCTGAGATGTTTTATGTTAAGATTGCATGGTAGGTATTTTTAAGTATTAAACTACTAATATTACCTCATGCATGACACGTTTTTAAAATGTTAAAACACTATATTTAATGACCGTAAAAAATCCACTTTTATTGCTATTATAAATTTAGAACTTGCATACTTTGTGGTGTCCTCTGGGAACCTCTAATCTCATGTAGCGCGTCTAATTTTATAAAAAGAAGTCATTTACGCAGCGCATAACTACTTTCCTCGTGGACTAGATGAGTCACTAAATCGAGGGATACAACTAACTACCTCACTTAAACTGATTTTACCTTGAAATAACCTAAAGAATTTTTCTTCATGATTACGTAGGTGTGTTGCCTTAGCGTCCGCAGTTATCCCCTACTGACGTGGTATCATGACACACATTTTTCCCTTACTCTGATACACCTTTATTGGCGGTGAAAAATGCGGGTTGTGACAGTTGGTATCAGAGGGAGGTTGGTTTGACAAGTTGGTCGAACCAGCCAATCTCGTTTAGCTTGTCTCCCGTCATTCATTTGCATACACACACCGATTTGTCATCAGTACGTCTTAACCGAAGCATAGTCACTACACTCATAGAATGATAAGAAGTATACAGGTCATATTATGTAATATGAGATGCATAATATGTGTTTTTATATGGATCTACTATAGGAGGCAACATGTGACGGTTATGTAGTATGAGATGCATAACCACTATCACATGGGTGACCTTTAGCACGTTTTCTTTTTCGTTGCTTGCGATGTTATGTAGTATGTGATGCATAACATTTCATATGTACGCCGCTCTTGCATGCATTAAGGTCTTTTTTAGAATGCATAGTACTGCACACATAGCATATCATCGCATATGCACACGTGCTAAGTTAAGTTTTACATGATGACACATGTACATACATGATTTTAAAGAAAAATAAAGAATTCATGCATTCATCTCATAGACACATAAGTAAATAGGATGAGAGGATATCATCCTAAGTAGGACATAATATCATTATAAAATCCCAGATCAAGTTACAGCATAAGCAAGCGCCTTAAGATTTTTAACGAGTCATTCGTTACCTTGTTTTTAGAATGCCGCCAAAGCATCTTGCGACGAGGTCGACTCCCCAGTTAGAGGGTGAGTCATCAGGTGCGCAGAGTGATGCGTTGATCGAGAGTTTGCGTCAGAGTAATGAGGCTCTGTCGAGGTAGCTAGTTGTGATGCAGTCGCAGAATCAGTCCTTGTTGTCTGTCGCTCCAGCGCAGCAACCCTTAGCGCAAGATTCTGTCGCGGTTCAAAACGTACCTGCTAATCCCGCTCCTCTGGTACCCCCAGTGATGCTACCATCAGAGATGAATCTTATATCACATTTCCAGCAATTGAGACCTCCCACTTATGACGAGAGTGCTGACTTTATGGTTTTAGATGATTGGATCATCACTATCGAGGAGATGTTCACATATTCGGGGATTGCTGAATCCCAAAAGGTAATCATTGCGGCTTACCAGTTGAAAGGCCTGACAAAGACTTGGTGGATTCGAGAAAAGGAAGGGTTGAAGGACGGATGCTCATGGGAGTCCTTCAAGAAGATGCTCTTTAAGAAGTTCTTACTCTCGGTCGAGCAAGACCGTTTGATGAATAATTTCCTGCATTTGAAGCAGAGACAGCTCACGGTGAGCGAATATGAGATCGAGTTTAGTAAGTTGAGCAGATTTGCTCCTGATATGGTAACTTCGGAGGCATGGAGAGTAAAGCGCTTTCTCAGAGGATTAAGAAGCGATGCCCAACAATTGGCATGTGCTTATAGAGCTGAAAGCTATGCTGAGGCAGTGGAAGCCCCTCTAAAGGTTGAGGCGATCAAAAATGCCAATAATCGAGGTGCTGTGGCAAGGAAAGAGAAGAGAAAAGGGGATGAGGATGGAAGCTCTAGGGCATCTGGCCCTTCTTCGAAGAAGAAAAGTAAAGAAGTATGTATCTTCTATTGTCGACCGGGCCACCCCTTCGAAAGATGTTTCAAGCAGACTGCCACCCTAAAGCAACAACAGGTGCTCTCCATCCAAGGTGCACCCAAAAGTGATCTGGTGTGCCCGATCTGTACAAAAAAGGGCCAGGACATCAGTCGTTGCTGCTCGAAGGATAAAACTTGCTTCCAGTGTGGGCAGAAGGGGCACCTGAAGTCTTCTTGCCCCCAGGCTCAGACTCTACTACAGCCTGCCCCGCTTCGGGCTCTGCCGCCACCGTCAAACCAGGACAAAGGGAAAGGAAAGCTAAATGTTGTGACCAGAGAGGAAGCTCAGACCTCTGCCCAAGTGATTTCAGGTTAGACCCTAGTTTAACTTTTTTTTATCCTCTTTAGTTGCCCTAGCTTTCGCTCGTTTAGTTATATATGCTACGTTTTTAGGGGAGTTTAAGGTGCAGAATAGGTTGGCGTGCGTTCTTTTTGATTCGGGTGCCACCCATTCCTTTGTGGCCCAGAGGTTCGTAGATAAACATCGTTTGAACGTGGATCTGTTAGGAGACTCCTTCAACGTCAAGCTTCCATCCGGTGAATCAGTAATATCTAATCAAGGAGTTCTGAGATGCCTTATTTATCTAGGCGATTTCCTAGCCTTTGCGGATCTGCTGGTGTTGGATCTGGCGGACTTTGATGTGATTTTGGGCATGGACTGACTGTCCAAGTATGATGCGGTCATCCAGTGTACAACCTTGGGCTCGAAGGAATAATTTGAGCTTGAAGAGAGGGGAAGGTAAGGCAAGATGTACTCTTTGACAGAAGCCTATTCACTGGCGAGTGGGTCCCAGGAAAAGGGCTGCTCGCCGGGTTAAGTTCGGCTCGCTAGGTGAGAGGGCCCCAGTGGGTCGGGCAAGAAGGGCCCAGTGGCTCAGGAGAGAACCTTCCTCGTCAAGACGGACCCAGAGGAAGGGCCCGACCGCTCAGGCGAGAGCTTCGCTAGGCGAGACGAGCCCCATAGGTAGGAGCTCTCACCCGCGAGACGGTGCTCTCCCCAAGCACTGGTTCAGGTGAAAGGCGGTTCACCTTTTTTGCCCTAGGTGATTTTACGCTTTAGCCCTAGGGGGTCTGCATATAACCCTTCAGAATAGAGGAGTTTGGCTGTTGGCAGACCCAACCGAGGGTATTTTGGTAATTTCAGGTCGGTTCAGTTTGGTTATTGGTAGTTCAAACTCAGAGTCCTATAAATAGACTCATAGGGGTTCTTCAGAAGCACTTTTTCTCGGGGATTTTAAAACAGTTTTTCCCGTGCTTTCTGAGGAGCTCCAAGCCCAGCTTTTGCCTTTGGAGGGGAAGCTCTCAGAGATCTTTCGGGTAAGCGGTGAGACCTCCCTGCTGAGGCTTTGGGTCGGTTTCTGGTCCTTCACAACCAGTCGGAGGTCAGAGCTTGGGACAAGTATGTGTTGGCTACGCCCATAATTTCGAACTCTCGTTGAGGACAAATTTTGGCTTCAACAGTTCTGGTGCGGTGAGCGTGGAAGGTAGCTGGTACAGGAAAGTTTTGAGTTTGGCCCTATGGCAGGAGGTGAAGGTGAAGGATCTGGTTCAGGAGGTTCCCCCTCTCGGGGAGATGAGGCGACAAGGAAGATGCTGGAGGACTTCAGGCGAGAGGTCTTGCAGACCATCAGGTTTGCCTTCTCGGCAAGGAGCGAGTGGGCAACGCCTTAGGTCCTGGTGGAGGCAATCCCGCTCTTGGCCGAGAACACTCCTGGGCAGCGCCCCGGGAAGGAGGTCCCGGTGGAGGTTGGCGAGAGGGACGTTGCCGCGCGAGAGCTCTTACCAGGTCAGCGTCCCGGGAAGGAGATTCCGGCAGAAGTTGACGAGTTGGAGGCGGCTGTGCGAGAGCTCTTCTCGGGGCATGGTCTCGCGGATTGGGCCAGCCAGCCGAGGACGCGAGATGTGCCCTCTCGGCAGGCAGGCGGCGAGAGCCCTTTCAGTGAGCTCATCATCTCGGCCCCGGTGCCGGAGGCGTTACGGGAGCCCAACATGTCCTACTACTCGGGGAAAGATGACGTTGTGCAGCGCGTACAGTGGTTTGAAGATGTTGTTTCGATAAGGCAAATGACGGATGCCTTCAAGTGTCGGCTGTTTGCCATCACGTTGAAGGAGAAGGCACGGGACTGGTTCCACCAGTTGCCGACAAGTTCGATCTCCAGTTTTGAGAATCTGCGTCGAGGTTTCCTGTTGAGGTTCTCGACATCAAAGAAGCGTAAGGTGGCAGAGTGCCTGTTTGCGGTAAGGCAGAAGCAAGACGAGACGTTGAGCCATTATGTTGATCAGTTTTAGGAAGAGATCCTCCTGGTCCAGGAGGTTCTAGGGTATGCACTGATGCTCGCTTTTACCCTGGGGCTGAGGCCGGAATTCTTTAGCATGGAGCTGAAGAGAGTGCCCCCCTCTCTTTTGAGGAGCTCATGAAGAGGGCAGCGAAGGAGATAGACTTCGAGAGGGCCAATCCGGCGTTTGCCAGGAAGCTGGCCAGGTTGGAGGAGGATGATGTGAAGGAGCCGGGAGTAGGAAGACAGTGGGAGTAGAGAGAAGAGAGAAGGAGGGAGGAGCCCCGAGGATAGGGGCAGCAGGGACAACGTCAAGGACGGGAGGCCCGGGAGCCGAACAATCGGTTAGGTTGGAGGCCTCAGGAGGGTCGCCTCCAGGACCAAGAAGGAGGCTTTTAGGGAAGAGACAACTTCCGAGAGCCGGGAAGGTTTGATCAGCCGGCGTGGAGGCAGGGGCCGAGGGGTCACTTCCCGCAGCAACAGGAGGCAATGGAGGTCGGCCGAGGTAGAGGAGGAAGAAGAGGAGCTCGGGGAGGAGCCGGAAGAAGAGGAGGTGGAGAAGGAAGAGGGGGCCGAGTAGCGTTGCTCTTCTGTGACTTCCACCAGGAGGAGGGTCACACGACGGCCACCTACCCAGTGTTCTTGGAGGTGAGAGAAGCCAGGGGGCTCGGGAGGTAGGATCCGCCGATATGGATTGTGGAGGTGCAGCATGGGGAGACGAAAGATAGGTGTGAGGATCGGGCAGACGTAGGGACCCGGGGAGGGATCAGGGTGATCCACGGAGGAGTTGGGATTGAGACAACTCGTAAGGGGAGTCTCCAAACCATGTTCCGAAGGGGGGGGGGGGTATCCTCGACCTCCCAGGCTCCCCCTCCGGAAGAAAAAAATACCTTTTCTTCAGCGAATATGCCAGATTATGAGGACCCATTTTGTGATGCCTTGGTGATCCAGACGGCAGCAGAGAACTTCACGGTCTGCAGGATCCTGTTGGACAACGGGAGCTCCGTGAATGTGATTTTCAAGAAGGCCTTCGATGAGATGAAGGTCGAGGAAAAGAGGGTGTTAGATTTTGACGGACCGATGTTTGCATTTTCAGGAGAAAGAAAGGAGGTAGAAGGAGGGGGTAGTGCTGTATGTGAAGTTGGGGGGCGTGTCACGGAACTGCAGGTTCGTGATCGTGGATGACCCGAGCAGCTATAACGCCATCTTTGGGCGCCCCCTCATCAGCGCCTTTCGCTGCATCCCCTCCTCGTTTCATCAATGCCTTAAGTTCAACAATGCAGGGGTGCAGGTTAGGATCAGGGGGGACCCAAAGGTGGCAAGACAGTGCTACGTGACGGCGGTCAACACCATATCTTGGATGGCCGAGGTGGAAGAGCTGGAGAGGGAGATGGCGGAGCAGGAAGAGGTTGTCGGAGAGGAGGAGGTGAGCCCGGAGGAGGCAAGGGAGGAGATTGAGGAAGTGAGCCTGGAGGAGGCAAGGGAGGAGATTGAAGAAGTGAGCCTGGAGGAGGCGAGGGAGGAGATTGAGGAGGAGCAAAGAGGAGGAGGTGTGCATAATATAACACCCCAAATCCCATGATTGGATTCAAGTTGGGTGACACGACTTGGGACACGGGCGTGTCCCAGGGCGTGTCCTGCTCGGGTGAACAGCCGGCTAGTGGTCGACGAAATTTCGTTCCACGAAAAAATGAGGGAACACGCCCTCAGACATGGGCGTGTCAGAGGCCGTGTCCTCCTCTGGTCGACGAACTTCGTTGACGAAGTTAAGATGGGGGCGTGTCTACTGACGTGTAAGGGCACACGGCCGGTGACACGGGCGTGTCACTGGCCATGTACTTTACTGTGTCTGCCCAGGGCATGGAGGCCGGATGAACACGGGCAGGACACGGGCGTGTCTTAGGGTACACGGCCTGTGACACGGGCTTGTCACTGGCCGTGTCCCGATCAGGTTGATTTGGTTTTGCACAGCCTGAAGTACACGACCATAGACAAGGGCGTGTCTGAAGGTTACACGGCCTGTGACACGGGCGTGTCACATCGCCGTGCACAGGTCTGGATGAGTCGGTTGTATGCCGCTTAAGGTACACGGCCTGTGACACGGGCGTGTCACAGGCCGTGTCAGGCAAAAACGAGCATTTTGTGGCAAAATTGTGGCCGTCCATTTTCTTTAGCCAGAATCAGATGGCCCAGATTCCTCCCCTCTACTTTAAGGCCTAGAATGAGAAGGAAAATCTCATTCTCATCTTAGCCTTCCTCTTTCTAAGAAACTAGAGAGAGAGATATAGTAAGGAGGAGGAGGAGGAGGAAGGGAGCCGGCCACCTGTGGAGTTGCAGGGTTTCAGTTAGAGATCCGAGACCAGCGTTGTGGATGCAAAGCCGCTACGGTGCTTTCCAGCCGACTAGGATTTCATGGCGCCAAAGCGATCGTCAAGGGTAACGATCTTCCTTCTTAGCCATGTGAAGGATTCCTTTTTGGCATGTGCATGAAATTCCCCCCACCAGAGGGTGGATTGTGAAGGGATTCCCTTGGGTTGATTCTTGGAATCCCCACTAGTTTGGCATATAAATCCAGAAATTGAGTACGGAATAGACATGTTGTGTGAAGCCCATCTGGACAGGTTGGTCTGGATTGGTGATGTTGCATATACACACCGGAGAAGACTCTGTGATTAAACATGCAGTTTATGGAGTTAATGGGTTGGACCAGTGAAGGGCTGTAGCAAGAAGTACTGGAGTGGTAGTGCAGGAAAATAGCCTTGTGATGTTTGTGATATTCAATGAGTTGTACCTGTGAAGGATAGTAGCAGGAAGTACTGGATTGGATGTTCAGGAAAATACCCTTGATGCTTGTGATGTTTCATGGGTTGGACCTATGAAGGATAGTAGCAGGAAGTACTGGATTGAATGTCCAGGAAAATACCCTTGATACTTGTGATGGTTACTAGGTTGTGCCTGTGAAGGGTAGTAGCAGGAAGTACTGGTACGGACGTCCAGGAAAGACCCTCTGATGCTTGTGAAACTTAATGGGTGGTGCCTGTGAAGGGTAGTAACGGGAAGTTCTGGTGTGCCCAGGAAAACACCCAGGCTGGTGAAACCGACCCGCGCCTTTTTCTTAGCCGTGAGTACATTGCTATTCGGTGATGGCAAGGCGATTTGGGCAACGGGGGGGGGGGGGGGGGGGGTTGATCCGACCTGCGTTATGTCCGTCTGACTCGAAGACCTGAAAGTGCGGTCTGTTGGAGCGCATAGCGAGAGTCTTAGGCCTGCGCGCCACGACACCATGGGGGGCTACGAGCCAATTCTGGGTTATTAAGACTAAAGTCTCCGGCTGCACGCCATGGAGAAAATGTTCAACTTTTATAGTTGGGTTTCGGCCCTGATATGATGGTGGGACCCTGGTTCGCCGGTACACCAAGAATGTGCCCTAAGTGCACGGATCGTCGGGCCGCGTGACTGACGGTTATGATGGAATGTTTGTGCTTGAATGCACAAGATGTGATGAATCTATATATGTCTGCATATGAATTGCTATGCCTGTAGGGAAGGAATCCCACTGCCCCGGGAAAGGGGCAGGGTCGTTATAAATTGGTCAGCTGAATGCTGACCATTGCCTTGTTTGTCACCGTTGGGTGGACTGTCCTTGTACACGTGCTGGAGAGCCGAGCAGGACATTTAATGGCTGAAGTCCCTGCTGCTGCAGCTAGCCCTTGAAGGATAAAATAACAATATTATGTTTTGTTCATGTGTGGCCGGTCTGCGTGCCGATGTTTGGAATCCACTTTTGTAAAGAACAATTGTAAGGCCATAAGGCCAACTGACTTTGTATTTGTTGTACATTCTTATATCTATAGAAATGTGGGCGTTTATATTAGTGGATATTTGAGTTTGGAGTTCAGTTTTATGTTAAAAGCTTCCGCTAGAATGTGATGTGTTAGAATGCGCAACTCTGATATCAACCCGTAACTTCCCTGCCTGTTTTGTAGCATATGGTGTAGGGCCCCGACCAGACCTTCTATTATATGCTATACGAATGGATGGAGTTGTTACACATAAGGTCTAGACGGACGGAGAGTCGGAGCCGCAAGAGGGTCAACAGGTGGAAGGAATAGGAGGAGTTGAGAAGGAGGCCCTGAGAGGCGTGGAGGTCGAGCAGCAGCAGCGTGAAAGCCTGTGGGAGGCAATGGAAGTCGAGGAAGCAGGAGGGGAGGAAGAGTATGGTCAGGAAGAGGGAGCCAGAGCCGACTGGGAGCAGTCGCGGCTGGAGCCGGCTGGAGAAGTGGTGGAGATGGAAGTCTTCACCAGTACCGACCAGGTGTAGTGTCTGGATCAGCTGGGGCTTGAGTCTCGAGGACCAGGAGCTAGTTCGGGCTTGCATCCAGAGCAACGTCGACATCTTTGCTTGGAGTGCGACCGACATGTCGGGCATCGATGTGGATGTGGACTGCCATCGTCTGAACCTGGACCCCCGAACACGCCCCATTCGCTAGAAGATGAGGGCCATCATTACCAAGCTAGAGGAGCCCATCCGCAAGAAGGTCAAGAAGCTTCTGGAGGCTGGCTTCATCTCGGAGATCTAGTATCCAGGCTGGATCTCCAACGTGGTAATGGTAAAGAAATGGGGAGGGAAGTGGCGCATGTGTATCGATTTTTCCTTATTAAATAAATCATACCCTAAGGATTGCTACCCCCTGCCTTGAATCGACGCGCTGGTTGATTCAACCGTTGGTTTTTCTATTATGAGTTTTTTGGTTGCTTTTTCAGGTTACCACCAGATTCGAATGCACCCTCCTGATGTCAAGGACGTCTCCTTCATCACGAGGGATGGATGTTTCAGCTATAAGATGATGCCCTTTGGGTTGAAAAATGCAGGGGCTACATACCAGCGCATGATGGATCGAGTCTTCCAAGGACAAAGGGGGAGGAACCTGGAAGTCTATGTTGATGATCTGATGGTCAAGAGCAAATGGGTGGACTCGCACCTTCGGGACCTAGAAGTGACGTTCGCCACCCTGCGGAAGTTCAAGATGAGGCTGAACCCCTTGAAGTGCGTCTTCGGGGCGAGCCGCGAGAAGTTCCTTGGACATCTTCTAACCCCGACAGGGGTAGAGCCTAACCCAGATAAGGTGAAGGCCATCCTGGAGCTGGAGTCACCACGCAACGCTAAGGAGGTCCAGCGCTTGACATGCAGGCTGGCCGGGCTAAGAAGATTCCTCTCCAGGTCGGGAGAAAAATGCTCATCGTTCTTCAAAGTGCTGCGGGGTACTCAAAGGTTCGAGTGGACCACCGAATGTGAAGAAGCTTTCCAAATGCTGAAGAGGTAGCTCTCCCTGGCTCCTCTACTTCAAAGCCCAAAGGAGGGGGAGGACATAGCCTTGTATCTCGGAGTAGGAGTAGAGGCCGTGAGCTCTATCTTGGTCAGGGAAGAAGGGAAGAAGCAATTGTCAATCTACTATGTTAGCAGGATCCTGAAGAAGGCAGAGCTCCGCTACCCCATCCTGGAAAAGCTGACGTATGCTTTGATCATTTCAGCCAGGAAGCTCCGGCCGTACTTCCAAGCGCATTCGATCAGGGTGGTGACGAACCATCCCCTTTGCAAGATTTTTGAAGGAGTGAAGCACTCGGGTAGGTTGACCAATTGGTCTATCAAATTGAGCGAGTTTGATATCTCATTCGTGCCAAGACTCTCCGTTAAGGCACAAGTAGTGGTTGACTTCTTGCGGACTACGTTGTTGAGGTCAGAGCCGAGGAGCCGCAACTGCAAGAGGCGTGGAAGATGATAGTTGATGGGGTCTCGGGAAAGCACTCCCTCGGAGCAGGGGTGGTGTTGATAAGCCCTCAGGGGGTCACTATAAAACAAGCAGTGGTCTTGCACTTCCCAGCGACTAACAACCAGGAGGAGTACGAGGCCGTGATAGCCGGTCTTCGTTTGGCGAATGATCTCGAGATCTAGGATGTGGAGGCTTTTACGGACTCGTTGGTGGTGGCGTCACAGATCCGAGGGGAGTTCGAAGCTCGGGAGCCCACCCTTGTGAAGTACTTATCCAAGGTGAGGGCAATCATCGGAGGGTTCCAAACGTTCTCAATCCAACATGTTTCTAGGGAAGAAAGTATAGTTGCCGATCGGTTGGCTAAGTTTGGACCTTGGGGAGAAGAGATCCTGACTGAGCTATTTCAACCGACTATCGAGGATGGAGAGTTAATGGAGGTGGATCGACGACCCTCATGGGTGTATCCATTGGTGACTTTCCTAACCACTGGCGAGCTTCCAGAGGGGACCAAGGACGGGAAAAGCTTCAGGCACAAGGCGGCTCACTACCTAATGCTAGAAGGGGGGTTACATCGTAAGATGTTGTCGGGGCTCCTAGCAAGGTGTGTGACCGAGGAGGAGGTCCCAAGGATCCTGGAGGAAGTGCATTAAGGTGAATGCGACAGTCACTTAGGCGGAAGGACGTTGGAAGCAAGGGTGGTGAGGCAAGATTATTTATGGCAGACCCTGAGGAATGATGCGGCTGAGTTTGCAAGGAGGTGCCGAAAGTGTCGGCTATACGCCCCCTCCAAATCTTGCCCGCTCAAAGGCTCCGAAGCATCACGACTCCATGACCTTTCACCATCTGGGGGATGGATTTAGTCGGGCCTTTCCCTCCGGCTAGTGGACAAAGGAGGTTCCTCCTGGTCATGATTGATTACTTTTCAAAGTGGATGGAGGTCAAGGCATTGGCCAAGGTCACCTCGCAGGTCATCCAGAATTTTGTCTGGGGGGAGATCATATGCAGGCACGGGCTCCCCCAGGCGATCGTAACAGACAATGGGCCCCAGTTTGCCAGCGAAGAGTTCATCAGCTTCTGCGCTCAGCTTGGGATAGACCTTAGATTTGCCTATGTACATCACCCCAGGAGCAACGGCCAGGTGGAGGCGGCCAACAAGATCATCGTGAACCTACTCAAGAAGAAGGTGGAGAATTTGAGGGGAAGTTGGGTGGAGCAGCTCCCCTCAGTGTTGTGTGCCTTGCGGACAACCTCCAACACGACCACCTGCGAGACCCCCTTCAAACTTTCCCATGGGTGTGAGGCAGTCCTGCCGGTGGAATTTGAGGTTTGATCCCCACGAGTCGCGGCCGCGGGTGATGGGGATGAGGCTTGGAGATTGGAAAATGAAGGGGGGTTACGCCTCTCATTGGATATGGTGGAAGAACTACGTGATGTCATAGCTATCTGGAAGGAAGAGATCAAACGGCGGATGACAAAATACTTTGACAAGCATATCAGGATCAAACAGTTCACAGAAGGAGACCTGGTGCTGAAGAAAGTTGATGCTGCGGGAAGATCTGCCCCCGTGGGTAAGCTCAACTCAAATTGGGAAGAGTCTTATATTGTCGAGAGGGTCCTGAGAACGGGAGGTTACCACCTCCAGGATGTGGAGGGTAGGTCCATGAGCCACTCCTGGAGCGGCGACGACTTGAAGCGCTTCTATCCATGAGAAGAGATAATAAAACTCGTGTACTCAAAGTCAAGCTTATTGTAATATATTCCTCAAATTACTTTTGCTTTTACCTACTGTGAAATTCTAGTGACAGGAAGATGGATACTCTTGCACTACCCCGAGCCTGGCTCGGCCCCAGGTAGACCCACTGTGCAGGCTCTCATTACCTGGCAGGTCCGAAGGCTGGCTTGTGGGGGTAAGGGGCCCCGAGCGCGGCTTGGCCCCAGGTAGTCCCGCTGCGCATGCTCTCATTAGCTAGCAGGTCTGAAGGCTCATTTGTGGGGGAGAGGATTGGTTCTTGAATACTTTTGCACTACCCCGAGCCTGGCTCGGCCCCAGGTAGACCCACTGCGCAGGCTCTCATTAGCTGGCAGGTCCAAAGGCTCGCCTGTGGGGGTAAGGGACCCCGAGCGCGGCTCGGCCCCAGGTAGACCCACTGCATAGGCTCTCATTAGCTGGCAGGTCCGAAGGCTCTCCTGTGGGGGAGAGGATTGGTTCTTGGTTCTTGAAGACTTTTGCGCTACACCGAGCCTGGCTCGGCCCCAGGTAGACCCGCTGCGTAGGCTCTCAGTAGCTGGCAGGTCCGAAGGCTCGCCTGTGGGGGTAAGGGACCCCGAGCGCGGCTCGGCCCCTTGTAGACCTGCTGCGCAGGATCTCATTAGCTGGTAGGTCCGAAGGCTCGCCCGTGGGGGAGAAGATTGGTTCTTGATTCTTGAAGACTTTTGCACTACCCCGAGCCTGGCTCGGCCCCAGGTAGACCCGTTGCGCAGGCTCTCATTAGATGGTAGGTTCGAAGGCTCGCCTGTGGGGGTAAGGGACCCCAAGCGCAGCTCGGCCACAGGTAGACCCGCTGTACAAGCTCTCATTAGCTTGCAGGTCTGAATGCTCGCCCGTGGGGTGAGGATTGGTTCTTGGTTCTTGAAGAATTTTGCACTAACCCGAGCCTGGATCGGCCCCAGGTAGACCCACTGCGCAGACTCTCATTAGCTGGCTGGTCCGAACGCTCGCCTGTGGGGATAAGTGACCCCGAGCGCGGCTCGTCCCCAGGTAGCCCCGCTGTGCAGGCTCTCATTAGTTGGCAGTTCCGAAGTCTTGCCTGTGGGGGAGAGGATTGGTTCTTGGTTCTTGGAGACTCTTGCACTACCCCGAGCCTGGCTCGGCCCCAGGTAGACCCGCTGCGCAGACTCTCATTAGCTGGCAGGTCCGAAGGCTAGCCTGTGGGGTTAAGGGACCCCGAGCGCGGCTCGGCCCCTGGTAGACCCGCTGCGCAGGCTCTCATTAGCTGGCAGGTCCGAAGGCTCGCTTGTGGGGGAGAGGGTTGGTTCTTGGTTCTTGGAGACTTTTGCACCGTCCCGAGCCTGGTTCGGTCCCCGGTAGAACCGTTGCCCAGACTCTCATCAAGTTGGTTGGACGGAAAGCTCACTCAATGACAGTGGTTGAGGAGACCTCCTTAAGGAACAACCTACTTAAACTCATGAAAAACAATTTATGAGAGGCAAAGGTTGGAGCAGTGCGAGTGGAGGCACTCCCAGCTGGCGGCCTCGGGTGAAAGAAATTGTACCTAATCACCTAGAGGGGGGGGGGGTGAATAGGTGACTAAAATCTTTTTTTAACTTTTTAGGCAGATTGCAGATTATATCACAGAGTTATAATTACTTCTTCACAGAAATCAATCAGCAATCACAGAATCAAACATGCACACAGTGAACACACAGATTTATAGTGGTTCCCCAAGGTTTGGGTACATCCACTTTCCCCCTTCGCCTATCTAGTAGTGTACTAGATTCGGCCAAACTCCTCCACTATCTCAGATCCTCAGATCTTACACTCAGAACCCCAAAACAGGTTCCTACAGCTCAGGCCCAAGGCCCTACAACTCAGTCTTCTCCAAAGACCTACACTCGGCCACAAGGCCTACACTCAGCCACAAGGCCTACACTCAGCCACAACAGACATACACTCAGAGAAATAGATCTCCTACACTCAGGCACACAGACCCTACCACTCAGCCATTATAATTGCAGGCTTACAACTCAGATCCCTAAGGATCCTACAAGAAATTTAGAATACAAAGAATATACCTACAACTCTGAATAAAAGAGAAGAGTTGATAGGTTCTTGATGAGTTCTTGAATGAACTCTGCTGAGATCAACCTCACTTGGCTTTCTTCAAAGCTTCTTGAATGTAGAACACAATAGGATTGATTCTCTGCAGCTGATCTTCAATCACTGCAACTTAAGATTCAGAACTAGGTCTGAACCCTTCTTCACAGCCTGGTTCCAACGTCTGTCTTCTTGGAAGGAGCTCTCTCTCTCCAACTTCTTAGATCTTCACTTGATTCTTCAATGAATAGCTAGATCTTCTTCTCTTTTTCAATCTTTTGATCTCTTGTTGTTAATCTCTTAGACATCTGTTTCTGTTGACAGTATAAGCCTTTATATAGGCCTTCTTCATGGTGACCGGCTGATCCGGTTTCTAACGGCTTTCTGACATCTCTGACAGTTGCAGTAGACCGGCTGGAATGGCAGCTGTCATGTCATCCAGTCACTTCTTGAAATATCTGTAACTGTCTGAAAGTGTCGAGACAGTCTGTCTTTAAGTGTCGACACTTATAGACTAAGTGTCGACAAAAGTAGACTAAGTGTCGACACAAGTAGACTAAGTGTCGACACAAGCCTTCAAGGTGTCGACACAACTCCTTGTGTTGTATAATTTATGTCTCGACACAACTTCTTCATCATGTGTCGACACTGATATTGTGTGTCGACACAACTTCATGTGTTGAACTTGTTCAGTGTCGACACATCTTCTTGGTGTCGACACATGCCTTCTGTGTTGATACTTGCCGAGTGTCGACACTGCTCCTTGTGTCGACACATTCTTCTTTTGTTGAGACTTTGGCTGAGTGTCGACACATCTCCTTTGTGTCGACACTTGTACTTAGAATTTTTTGTTGAACTTTGCTGAGTGTCGACACAGCCTCCTAATGTCGACACTTTCTTCATGTATTGAGTCTTCTGCTGAGTGTCGACACATTCTTCATTGTGTCGACACTTTCTTCAAGTGCTGAGTCTTCTACTGTGTGTCAACACATTCCTCATTATGTCGACACATATACTTAGACTCTGCTGAAATTTGCTGAGTGTCGACACAGCCTCCAAGTGTCGACACTTTCTGATGTAGACACAGTTCCTCTGACTGTCGTCACTGCTGCTAAGTGTCGACACAGCTTCACTGGACTTTTCTTCATTTAGTGTCGACACAACCTGTATGTGTCGACAATTTCTGTCTGGTGTCGACTCTGCATCACTGGTGTCGACACAATTACTCCAAGTGTCGACACTGCTTCTATGGATGTCAACACAAGTCTTCTTAGGTGTCGACACTTTCCTTCTGGGTGTCGACACATGGACTTAGAATCTTTTCAGCTTTCCCTGTGAATACTTGACCTGCACAACTAAACTCAAAATACATCAAATACATTTTGATGTATATCATTGAGTAGGGTGAGGCTTCTTCAAATCAGGTACATTTAATCCAATGTACCAACAATCTCCCCCTATTTGGAGAAGTCATAACCCTTAGTCAATGATATACACCATACATAATAAAATCACAGTATGATGTAAAACAGGATTATGCAATCAGGGAAAATTCATAAACATGTAATAAACAAAACATGTACACACATATATCTCAGAACAATTATGTAATAGATTTTTCACACATCACATTGTTCTAATAACTTTGTCATATTCATTATACAAAAGTTTACAGAGTGTTTAAAATCAAAAGATTACAACTGTAAACTAAAGATAATTCTATTCTATTTTTGCTCAGTCTCCTTGATAACTATGCCCTTCCCAGACTGTATCTTTGCTTGCACAGGGGCTTAAGTATCTTCAGCAGCAGTAGGCTTCTTGCCTTTAAGATCCTTCTTTTTTAGCTCTTCAGCTTTGATCTTTTGCCTCTCAAAGTAATGATAAGGCTTGGGAAAGTACTTGCTAGGCTCCTGGACAGTAGAAGGTAGCTTTCCCATCTTTGCCTTTCTTCTATACTGCACAATGGTTTCTTGTCTGGTCTCATGCTTCCTCCACTCCAGTTCAGAAAACCACTTGTTTCTATCTTGAATATTGTCTTTGGCAGCCTTCCATGCAGTTAAGATAATATTCCTTGAAGTGGGGCTCCATTGCTCAAAGTCAGGTCTTTGTTCAGCTTGCTCTCTGAACATTTTCTTAGACAATAGAGTCTCTTGTTCTTTGAGCAGCAAAGCTTCTTGCTCTTTCAGTATAGCCTCTGGCACTAGCTGAACCACTTTCTCTATAATGACCTTCTCAATTCCCTCAGGAGGGCTATACATGGATTGTATATCAGCATGTATCATATCAAAGTCTGGAGGAGGGTAGATTGCTTGAGCCACTTCAGGTTGCTCCCCTCCTAGATATGCAGGATTTATCCCAGACTCTGCAACATTATCATCATCACACAATGGAGGATATCCAAGGGTAGCTCTGATGGAATTGGAAATCCATTTTGCATGATCAGAGCTGGCTTTGACTAACACCCTCTCCCCCTTTATGACTTCTCTAACCATGTGATCCCTCAGATCATCTTTCTGAAATCTTATTTGTGCATCCAAATAGTTTACTCCATCCTTAAAGTAAGGTTTCAATCTTTGGAGTTTGTTAGTTATTATCTTTCTCTGGAGTGTTGTCACACAGCTGCCCGAACGAACCACACGGAAGAAAGGCGGGCGGGTAGTCATCGAGCTTCACTTTTCATAGGCGTAGCTGACAAAGAATCTTGCGTTGCGGCCTCTACGCCTTCTTCCTTTGCTACAGCTACCGGGTCTGAGAGTCTTGTATTGCAGTCTTAACAGCAGTTATGCCCTCTTGGAATGCTTTATCAAAGTCTGCTTTAGCTATAACATTAGCTGTAGTCTGCCCTGCAGCTATATTCATCATCTCTGTGACAATTGCATTGTGTGAAGCAGTCAAATTGTCATTCATCCTGAGCTGGTTCTCCAGAACATAACCTTGCTTCACTGCAATGTCATCCACTTGAGTTTTGATTTTCTCCTGATGAGTAGCTAGATAGACTACTGCATTCCCTCCCTTGTGGAAGCAGTCAGTCATCTCCTTCTTATTTAGATTCATCTCAAATCCAATAGACTTAATGTCTTGGGCCAGATCATATGCCCCTCATCCATATATGTTTCTATTGCTTTCCTTTGCTCATCAAGCTTTATTTGCATTGCAACCATCAGAGAACTGTAATCTACAGATGGTGCTGGCTGTGGTGTATGCTGTGATGCAATAGTTTGTAAAGACTTTTTGTAAGTTTGACTCCTTCTTTTAAAGACTTGGAATTTCCTTTTCTTTGCTCTTGCATCCTCCTCATCTTCAGAAGCTGATGTGCTTGCTATTTCTACCCTCTCCCTAGGTAGCTCCTCAACATCCTTTGGCTTCTCAGGCTCTTTCCTTGCAGTTTCTTCTACAATCTCCACTGGCTCCCCCTCAACTTGAGCATTCTCCCCCTCAGCAACAGCACTTTCCTTCTCAAAGTTTGTTTGGTCCAGATTAAGGAAGAGATCTTCCATTGTAAACTCTTGTGGAGGATGGGCTGGAGAAACTCTTATCTCATCAATTACTTGATTTGATTCCACTTGATCTGCAACAGATGTGTCTTCCATGACAACATCTTGGGGTTGGCTATGTGTTGGAGTTTGCTGATTAACATTATGTAATGAATCAGACAATACATCATCCTCAATATGGAAATCTAATGCATTAATCTCAGTGATTACCTCAAGTATGGTGTGGGTTGCTTGTTCACTTTCTAGAGGTGTTGGCTCTTCAACCAGTAGAGGCTCCTCCTGGATAGAATCCTAGTGAAGAGGGCTAGCCTGTGGTAGCTCCCCCTGCCTGTCTGCAGCTACTTGTCTATCTGGAGACTTTCCAACAGTTCCAGTTTCTTGTTCATCATCTGGTGTAAAGACAACATGCTCTTCAGAGCTACTAGATGATTCTTGAGCCACTGGGGCTATCTTCTTCTTCTTCTTTTGAGGTGTTTCCTTCTCAGGAGTGGGCATCTCCTTGGTCAAAACCCTATCCCACCTTGAGAAGATCCTCATGTCCATCTTCCTCATGTGATTGATCTTTGACCCTGCAGCTTGGGTCATTACCTCTGGTATACTACCAGCTAGGTATAGACTAAGAATCCTACCCAAATTGGGCTTCTTCAGGCTCTCCTTAATCTTTTCAAACACAACTCCAGACCAATCAGTATTTAGTTGGAAGATTAACCTTGTCATAAGACTGAACATATATGCTGAAATCTTGTCATGTCCTCCAGACTTGCACAGGATCACCTTGCCAACAATTTTAGAGAGAAATTTCCCTTGGCTGTTCATTCCTTTCCTATTGAATACTGATCCATTTTTCATCTTGGAATCCAGTCCACACCATGTTAAAGCTTCTCTGGTCTTGGAAGCAGAAACTTCATCTTCTTCCTTAGTCCTTGATAGGTTTAGTACCTTTCTCAAACTGTTAGGTGAGACCTTCACCTTTTCTCCATGAACACTTGACTTTATCTTGAGTCCAGATTCGTCTAGGGTTGCTCCATTTAGAAATTCTAGAACTTCTTTCTTCCATATCTTGGTTGGCTCTGAAACAAGAAAATCTAACCCTGAGTTTGCAACTAGGGTTACCACATCCTTGATCTCTGGTTCTGCGTCATCAAACGCATGCCGCACTAGTTCATAGCCTTCATTCACATTCTCTTCGAGCTTAGGCGCCATTAGGGTTTGAAGAATTTGATACCACTTGAATTGAGAGAAGAGAGGTGTCGACACACAAGTTTGGTCTCGAAACTTTGGTGAGTGTGTCGACAGACAATGACGAAATCCTATTTATACCTTTCTAGAGTTGAAGATGAAAGGGCGCGTCAACAAACTCAAATTGTGTCGACACTGTTGAAAAGTGTCGACACAGACTTATAATGTCTCGACACCTATGTGTCGACACAAGTTTAGTCAACAGAATATATGTGTCGACACTTGTTTATGTGTCTACACCACTTAGCTCGACACATAGTCGAGACTTTACTTCACTAATTCTGAGTAAAGCCTAAGTGTCGACACCACCTTGGATGTGTCGACACCTACTTATCATGTGTCGACACTAATTCTCTGAAGTATCGACATCAACTTCCTAGATGTGTCGATACCTTTTCTCTGAAGTGTCGACACCAACTCTCTGTCTCGACACAGACAACTCTGTGTGTCGACACTATTTTACTTAGCCATTACTGTAAACTTATTCTAAGTTTATCATACCTAATTCAATTTTAAACCTATTGAATTTGGTTTCTTCTAAAGGCTTAGTATACATGTCAGCTAGTTGATTATCTGTATTCACATACTCTAGTGAAATATCTTCTTTTTCAACATGTTCCCTTAGAAAATGATATTTTGTTTCAATGTGTTTAGTTCTACTATGGGAAACAGGATTGTTTGCAATAGATATAGCACTAGTAGAATCACAAAATAGTGGTGTTCTACTTACCTGAATACTATAATCCTCAAGCTGATGTTGTATTCATAGAAGTTGAGCACAGCAACTTCCTGCAGCCACATACTCTGATTTTGCTGTGGAGATAGCTACACTTGTTTGCTTCTTGCTACTCCATGAAATTAGTCTTCCACCTAGGAATTGACAGGTACCAGTTGTACTTTTCCTATCTTCTTTGCAGCCTGCAAAATCTGCATCTGAATAACCTGTTAGTTCAAAGTCTCCATTCCTAGGGTACCATAGGCCTAGTTAAGGAGTGCCCTTAAGATATCTCAGTATCCTTTTGACTGCTGTCAAATGAGACTCTTTAGGGCAAGCTTGGTACCTAGCACAGACACATGTAGCATACATGATATCTGGTCTACTTGCAGTCAAATAGAGTAGGGAGCCAACTATCCCTCTATACAAAGTCTCATCTACAGGTTTCCCTGCATCATCTTTGCTAAGAGACATACTTGACCCCATAGGAGTCTTCATGGTACTGGATGAATCCATACCATACTTCCTTATCAGTTCTAGGGTGAACTTAGACTGACATATGGATAAACCATTCTCAGTCTGTCTAACTTGGAGACCCAAGAAGAACTTAAGTTCCCCCATACTGCTCATCTCAAATTGTTCTTGCATAAGTTTTGCAAACTTTTTGCAAAGACTACTTTCAGTAGACCCAAATATGATGTCATCTACATATATTTGGACTAGTATTATCTTGTCTCTGGATTCCCTAAGGAATAGAGTCTTGTCTATTTTCCCCCTTGTGAATTTATTCTCAATGAGGAAACTAGACAGGGTTTCATACCAAGCCCTAGGGGCTTGTTTTAACCCATACAAAGCCTTCCTAAGTCTATAGACATAATTAGGTTGAGTTGAATCAAAAAAACCTGATGGCTGTTCCACATAGACCTCTTCCTTTAGATTACCATTTAGAAAGGCTGACTTAACTTCCATTTGTTATACTTTAAATCCTTGATAGGTTGCATAGGCCAGGAACATACTTATGGCTTCCAGTCTGGCTACTGGAGCAAAGGTTTGATCAAAGTCAATACCTTCTTCCTGCCTGTATCCCTTTGCAACAAGTCTTGCTTTGTTCTTGATAATTACTCCATGTTCATCCATCTTGTTCCTAAAGATCCACTTGGTTCCAATTATGTTGTGGTCTTTTGGTTTAGGAACAGGTTCCCAGACTTTGGATCTCTTGAACTGATTCAGCTCCTCTTGCATTGGCTCAATCCAATGGGGGTCTAGGATGGCTTCTTCAAACTTCTTTGGCTCTACTTGGGATAGAAAACTTGAGTAGAGTGCTGCACTCAGATTTCTGCTCCTTGTTTGTACCCCTTGTCTTAGATCACCAATGATTTGATCTGCTGGATGATCTCTTAGATGCCTATTAGCTGGAGGCATCCTGGCTTCAGGTTAAACTTCTTCAGTTTCTTCAACTTGCTGCACTCCTTGGACTTCTTCTGCATTAGGTACATGTAGTACTCCCCATGGACAACAGCCACTATCATGCACATGCTGACTTGCAGTAGATTTTTCTTCAATAGTGAGCTTGTCCATCTTTTTAGTCAACCCTGTGGAGCTGCAAATACTTCTATACAACTCATAGTTAATAAGTCTAGCTTCATCAAATACTACATGTACTGACTCCTCTACAACTTGTGTAGTCAAGTTGTAGACCCTATAAGCCTTACTGTTGTTGCTGTACCCAACAAAAATCCCCTCTTGGGACTTGGCAGCAAACTTGGTCAAGTAAGACTTTCCATTGTTAAGTATAAAGCACTTACAACCAAAGATCCTGAAATAGGATAGATTTGGTTTTCTGCCTTTCACAATCTCATAGGGGGTCTTATTGTGGCTCTTAGTAATGGTAGCCCTATTAATTACATGGCATGCAGTATTAACTGCCTCAGCTCAGAAATATTTTGGGAGAGATGTGTCACTTAATAGAGTTCTACCAGCCTCAATCAAGGTTCTATTTTTCCTCTCAGCAATGCCATTTTGCTGAGATGTTCTTGGTGAAGAAAATTCCTGAAATATCCCAAATTCTTCACATAGTTTTTCCATACTATCAGACTGAAATTCAGTACCATGGCCACTTCTTATTTTGACCACTGTACTATCTAACTCATTCTGAATTTGTTTGACAAAACTATAGAAGATAGTAGGTGCTTCAGATTTCTGTCTAAGGAAGAACACCCAGGAAAACCTTGAGTAGTCATCTACAACCACAAATGTGTAGACCTTCCTACCTAGGCTGTGAACTGGCATAGGACCAAAGAGATCCATATGCAAGAGGTATAAGCACCTCACAGCATCTTTGTTTTCAATGCTATTAAAGGTGGATCTAGTCTGCTTGCCCTTTTTACAAGCTGAGCATATTCCAACTTTAATACACTTAACTTGAGGACCATTCCTCACTAACTCTTTGCTATAGAGTTGGCCAATTGTCTTGTAGTTAAGATGGGCTAGCCTCTTGTGCCATTTGACACAATGAGAGACTTTCTCATCAGCTAGAAGACACACTGGAGAAGCATTATTCTCACTCATAATGTCTAGACAATAGACATTTCTTTTTCTATAACCAGTCAAAATGATCTCTTGATCATTTGATCTCCTGATATGACAACCATCTTTGACAAATGAGATGTCATATCCTAAATCACTCAATTGACTTATACTAATAATGTTATGTTTCAAACCTTTAACATATGCCACTCGAGTAATTGTTATATGAGTGCTAGAAATGTTACCAAAACCCTTGATGATTCCTTTTTCAGAACCACCAAAGGTGACTTTAGGACCATCCTTGATTGGTGTGAAGTCCTTTAGCAATCTCCTAGTTCCAGTCATGTGTCTGGAACATCCACTGTCCAAGTACCATATTGGGGCATGACCACTTGGACTCACCTGCAAAACATATTAGTTGACCTTAGAACCCAAAGAATTCTTGGGTCCTTGGTGCTGGTTAGTTTGCCTCTTAACAAAGCTACCTGCAGGTCTTTCAACAGGCAGTTTGCTATTCAACTTGGCACTAGAATTGTGCCAATAGTCTATGGCAAACTACCTTGCCACAACACCAGCACTCAAATCTATTGTACCTTTGCTTAGGTACATCCCTTGCTGTTTTATCTACAGCTGGCTTGTTGAGAGCTGGGGCTTTGCCCTTAGACTTGGACTTTACAGTCCTAGCAGGGTTAGTAAACCCCAATCCAGTTTTACCCTTGTGAGGTATAAACTCATCAATCAAAGGTAGAACAGACTTAGGTTTAGAAAACCTTGCAACTATGTCTCTCTCCTTCTGAAGACTAATCTCCAGATTTCTGATTTGATCATTCTTAAATGTTATAGTCCCCATCTGAATAACAGTTATGTTTTTCAGTCTGGCTATTTCATTTAATTTTTGATCAAACAACTTCTCAAAATCAGTTGCAGGCTCTTTGAGACTAGCAATCTCCTTTGCCTGACTTTTGGCCAAGGATTTGCTTTTCTTAAAAGCATGTAACAGTACTCTATATTCATCAATCAATTGATGAATATCCCCTTCAGATTCAGATCCACTGGCATCATTTGATGCTGATGTAACTGAATCAGAACTAGCACTAGAAATTGAACTTAAAGAACAATTTTGTACCTTACTAGGTACAAGCTGCTCCTGGATTTTGTCACCTTCTGTTATGGCCATCAGTCCTTTGCACTGAATGTCCTCTTGCTCATATATAGAGTTCATTATCTGGATGAACTCCTCTTCCTCTTCTTCAGCATACAGTCCTATGTAAGCTCCAGCTTCTGACTCAGTTTCTGAAGAAGACATGTCTGACAGGCCTTTGTCCTTCTTGGAAACAAAAGACCTTTCCTTCTTGCCCTTGAATTGAGTCTTTTTCTTATCATTAGACTCTTTCCTTTTCTCAGGACAGTCAGCAATAACATGTCCTTGTCTGTTACAGCAATCGCAAACAATTTTTGATAAAGTTACTTTGCTTGACTTGGTCTTTCTCCTGTCTTTCTTTGATGACTTCTTGTTCTGATAATAGTCATCTTTTCCCTGTGAAGTGGATGGCTTTGACCTCCACTGTTTCTTCTTTAGAAACTTCTAAAAGTGTCTTGTGAAAGCTGCAAAGTCCTCATCACTCTCACTGCTTTCAGAATTCCTGCCTTCTGATTCATCTGAATCAGTCTCAGCCACTTTAGGAGGTGGAGATGGAGACTTACTTTTGTATTTCCTGGTGTCTTCTGTCTTGAATGCCACTGTCATTTCTTTATGCTCACTTCTTGTAGTCTTCTCCTCTTCTTTCCTCACCATCAACTGCATCTCATAGGATAGCAGTTTTCCAAACAATGTTGGAGGAGGGATATCTGCTAACTTGGCCATTTCCCTTATAGCACAGATCTTGGTGTCCCAATCCTTTGTTAGAGACCTCAAGAACTTATCATTCAGCTCATAATTGCTGAAATCTCTTCCATAGGACATTAGCTCATTTACTATCCTATAGAATTTCTTATAGCATTCTGTTATACTATCAGTCCTGCCTTGCCTGAAACTTTCATATTCCTGGTTTAACAAAGACTTTCTGTCCTGTCTCACTTCTTCAGAACCCTCCATATACACTATCAAGGTATCCCACATCTCCTTAGATGTCTTACAGTATATCAAATTCTGAAAGGTAGCATCATCTATGACACTTACAATGATATTCTGAGCCCTCTTGTCTATGGTGGCCAGAATAATCTCTTCTTTTGTCATTTCAGAAAAGTCCTTAGGTGTTCTCTGATTTGCATCTAGGACTGAAACCTTCATAGGCACATATGACCCTTCTTTAACTGTGATGTAAATTTTAGGGTCTGAGGCTTCCATAAATAGTCTCACCCTTTCTTTCCAGATGCCAAAAATCTCTTTTCTGCAAATGAGCAACTTCATGGATCCAAGTTCCTTATGATTCTCTGTTGAACCCATGTTTCTTGATTTTCTTGATTCTGCACTTTACTTATACTGAATCTGCCAACAGAATCTACTCAGACAGTTAAGTCCTTTTTGAGTAACTTGGCTCTGATACCACTTGAAAGAAATTGTACCTAATCACCTAGAGGGGGGGGGGGGGGGTGAATAGGTGACTAAAATCTTTTTTTTAACTTTTTAGGCAGATTGCAGATTATATCATAGAGTTATAATTACTTCTTCACAGAAATCAATCAGCAATCACAGAATCAAACATGCACACAATGAACACACAGATTTATAGTGGTTCCCCAAGGTTTGGGTACATCCACTTTCCCCCTTCGCCTATCTAGTAGTGTACTAGATTCGGCCAAACTCCTCCACTATCTCAGATCCTCATATCTTACACTCAGAATCCCAAAACAGGTTCCTACAGCTCAGGCCCAAGGCCCTACAACTCAGTCTTCACAAAGACCTACACTAAGCCTTCAACAAGGCCTACACTCAGCCACAACGTGCCTACACTCAGAGAAATAGATCTCCTACACTCAGGCACACAGGCCCTACCACTCAGCCTTTATAATTTCAGGCTTACAACTCAGATCCCTAAGGATCCTACAAGAAATTTAGAATACAAAGAATATACCTACAACTCTGAATAAGAGAGAAGAGTTGATAGGTTCTTGATGAGTTCTTGAATGAACTCTGCTGAGATCAACCTCACTTGGCTTTCTTCAAAGCTTCTTGAATGTAGAACACAATATGATTGATTCTCTGCAGCTGATCTTCAATCACTGCAACTTAAGATTCAGAACTAGGTCTGAACCCTTCTTCACAGCCTGGTTCCAACGGCTGTGTTCTTGGAAGGAGCTCCCTCTCTCCAACTTCTTAGATCTTCACTTGATTCTTCAATGAATAGCTAGATCTTCTTCTCTTTTTCAATCTTTTGATCTCTTGTTGTTAATCTCTTAGACATCTGTTTCTGTTGACAGTATAAGCCTTTATATAGGCCTTCTTCATGGTGACCGGCTGATCCGGTTTCTCACGGCTTTCTGACATCTCTGACAGTTGCAGTAGACCGGCTGGAATGGCAGCTGTCATGTCATCCAGTCACTTCTTGAAATATCTGTAACTGTCTGAAAGTGTCGAGACAGTCTGTCTTTAAGTGTCGACACTTATAGACCAAGTGTCGACACAAGTAGACTAAGTGTCGACACAAGCCTTCAAGGTGTCGACACAACTCCTTGTGTTGTAGAATTTATGTCTCGACACAGCTTCTTCATCATGTGTCGACACTGATATTGTGTGTCGTCACAACTTCATGTGTTGAACTTGTTCAGTGTCGACACATCGTCTTGGTGTCGACACATGCCTTCTGTGTTGATACTTGCTGAGTGTCGACACTGCTCCTTGTGTCGACACATTTTTCTTTTGTTGAGACTTTGGCTGAGTGTCGACACATCTCCTTTGTGTCGACACTTGTACTTATAATTTTTTGTTGAACTTTGCTGAGTGTCGACACAGCCTCCTAGTGTCGACACTTTCTTCATGTATTGAGTCTTCTGCTGAGTGTCGACACATTCTTCATTGTGTCGACACTTTCTTCAAGTGCTGAGTCTTCTACTGTGTGTCGACACATTCCTCATTATGTCGACACATATACTTAGACTCTGCTGAAATTTGCTGAGTGTCGACACAGCCTCCAAGTGTCGACACTTTCTGATGTAGACACAGTTCCTCTGAGTGTCGACACTGCTGCTAAGTGTCGACACTGCTTCACTGGACTTTTCTTCATTTAGTGTTGACACAACCTGTATGTGTCGACACTTTCTGTCTGGTGTCGACTCTGCATCCCTGGTGTCGACACAATTACTCCAAGTGTCGACACTGCTTCTCTGGATGTCGACACAAGTCTTCTTAGGTGTCGACACTTTCCTTCTGGGTGTCGACACATGGACTTATAATCTTTTCAGCTTTCCCTGTGAATACTTGACCTGCACAACTAAACTCAAAATACATCAAATACATTTTGATGTATATCATTGAGTAGGGTGAGACTTCTTCAAAGCAGGTACATTTAATCCAATGTACCCAACATCGGGGATGGCCTGTAAGACCACTACCCCTTACCAAGGAGGCTCCCGGTCTTATGCCCAGAACCGCCGTCTTACGGTGGCACTAACACATGGGTTAGTCAACACCGCAACACGCCGATCCTGCCGGCTAGTACGATCATATAACCTATTCGGCCAAAAGAGAATAAAAAGTAAAAGCAGTATAAAGCAACAACTAGTCCACAAGTCACTGCACTATCTCATAATAAATAAGAGTACACCAGTCCATAATGAGTTCAACAAAAATAGAGAAAAGGGCTTATGCCCAGTACATGACAAATATCTCTCTCATAAATGACAACAAGCAGAAGCTACACTATCATCAGAATACTCGCCCCACCTGACGCCGGGCTGCAGTAGTAGTAGTGGGTAGTGGTGGTATCAGCTCCTCACATCTTGCCTCCTCGTCCTGCTGGTGCTCCCTCTCCTCGAGCTCCTAAAATGATTGGTCACACCGACCGTTAGTCAAAAAGACTAAGTCGTTTCCTCTACACCTTGCCCCCGCAAATCCTAGGCACCGGGCGGGAGGACGAAACGGAGGACAACAAGGGGTATAGCAAGGAAGCAGGTTGAAAGGGGAAACTAGATCTGATATACTCTAAAGGGGGGGGGGGTGAATAGAGTATATGGTGCTTTTTAAAATACAAAGAAAAACTTTTGCAAAGCTTTACAACAATTGTTGTAATGAGTGTAAGCAGGGAAGCAGAAATAAAACTAAGCTATGCAGAAACTAAGCACAAGAAAATCTAGGCCAGAAACAAAAAGAAAACATGCAGAACCAGATGACACAAGGAAATATAGTGGTTCCCCAACTTGGGTACATCCACTCTTCTACCACCCTAGGTAGGAATCCACTGCAGGATGAGTTGATCAGGTGTCCTGGGCACCAATGAGCTTTTGATAAGGTGCTCAAAAACCAAATCAGATTTTTTGATCAGGTGTCTTGCCACCAATGAGCTTTTGACAAGGTGCTCAAAAACCAGATTCTAACTTTTGAAGGGAGTTTGAAAAACCCTTTACAGAATGGGGTTGAGAGAGTGATGGCAGTCTTCTCTTTCTCAAGCATCTGAGAAGACTATGTGGATTCAGTGATGTTGTCAAAGCTCCCCCTGAGTCCTTGAAATCTTCAGGAAGATGAGCTTTGCTGAGGGTGATAGGCCTTCAAAGATAGATCTCCAGCAAAAGATGATTTCAGCAAGCTGAAATGTTGAGTGTCTGGAGTCTTGAGATGATGTTGGCCTTGAACACTTGAGAGCTGAAGAGATCTGAAAAATGTTTGAAAGCTTGATCTCTTTTTGATGAGTGTTCTTCTGAATTCTTGTTGACAGAATATTTTTCAGAGTCTCTGTGTATTGAGTTGTGTCCTGTTCTTGTCAATCTCTATTCTCTTGTTCTTGTCTATCTTCTTGTCTGATTCAAAAACATTCTATCTTTTATTCTCTGAGTCTGAATAGAAAATTGCTCTGTCAAAGATAGTCGTTGGTCTGAATTAATTACAGCCTTAATTGCATAAAATGTTCTGAAGAAAAGTCCACTGAATTATTCCTTGAAAAATCCCTTGAAACTTGCTCCAGAAGTAAATGAAAATGGCTGGCAGATCTTCTGAATTAAATGCAGAATAACTTCTATCTGATTTGAATTTGAATTCTGAAAGATAACTGGATTCGTCGAACTGAGCTCTGCTATCGTCGAGCTGAGCTCAGCGAACTGGAAAATGCAAGCAGCAAAGAAATCGTCGATCTGAGCTCAAAGATCGTCGAACTGAGCTTAGAGATAAGGATCCAGTGCAAAGTCAAAATCGTCGACCTGAGCTCAGCGATCGTCGAATGGAGTTCGACGATATTGAGAAGTTGAGCTCAGCGATCGTCGACCAGAGCTCGACGATATTATGAGGGTTGAGCTCAGCGATCGTCGAATGGAGCTCGACGATCTGTCAATAGTTGAGCTAGACGATCGTCGATCGGAGTTCGACGAAACGTCGTGCTGAGCTCGACGATTTGGACTTAGTCTCCAGAAAAACTTGGGTCTTGAGGGCAGCTTCCAAACCTAGACTCCTGATCCCTTAGACTCTATTCTAATTGACCTATTATCTA
Source organism: Platanthera guangdongensis (assembly GCA_039583875.1). Taxonomy (NCBI): domain Eukaryota; kingdom Viridiplantae; phylum Streptophyta; class Magnoliopsida; order Asparagales; family Orchidaceae; genus Platanthera; species Platanthera guangdongensis. The sequence continues at coordinate 67,418,715 of CM077164.1, forward strand.
TACAGAAGGTCAAAGCATAAATTCCTAGAGACATAGTGATCCTGACCCAAATTAGTAATAGGGTGTTCCAACAATCTCCCCCTATTTGGGTTAGGAAAACTATTTACAGACTTTAAAAAAACAAACAACATCATACAGTCAGAAAAACATAAAAACAACAATAACAAGACACAGAGCAGAACCATCACAGAGATATATATATGTATGTTATCCAGAAGGCAGTCAGAAAAACCAAGAGTTGTCACCTTACAGAGTTACTCCTTTTCTTTGCCTTTTACCATTTTAATTTCTCTGTTGGGATCTAAAGCTTGTTGTTTGGATCTGGTATCATCAGCTGCACCCAAATAAATTTGCTTTGAAGCCCTGGGAACCACTGCAGCTGGATGCAACTCCATGTATCTGTCTGCATCAAAGAACTTACTGGAGGCATATCTTTCTAACTCTTTTTGCCTTTGCTCTGACATGGTAGAGATATTGAAAGTGTCTAGCCCTTGTTCTTTTGCTTTCTTTATCTGATCCAAAGCAGCCAGCTCTTTCATTCTTGCAGTCTAAGCCATAGGATTTTTCTCAGGGTCCTCAAATGGAACAGGTGGCTCATACCTGTTGGAAGTAGTATCTTGAGGAGTCCTGGCAGTCACAGTATCTTTGAGCTTATAGGGGAAAGGACCAGAAGATGTATCAGCAGAAACATGTCCTCCCCTAGAGTAAGGATGCTGCCTGGAGTGTCCTTTGGAGTAAACCTGAGTTTCTCTTTGGTTTCCCCTATATCCTCCCCTTCTAGAGTAAGAGCCCCTAGACTGGCTTTCCCTTTGATAAGTTCTAGCATGAGGTTGGTAGGGAGCCTGGCTTCTAGCAGGGCCTGATCTTGCAGAGCTGCCACCTGCACCTGCATCAGGTGGAGGTGGTGGAGGAGGATGAGGGTGTTTGAACTGAGAAGAATCTTTCTCATATTTCCTCTTCTTCTTCATAGCCTTTAACTGGTTCTTAGAAAATTGCATCCAATGCTCAGTGATTGGGCAATTGTGCAGAATATAGAAGGGGACATCATTGTCATCTCTGACTTTGGCAGGAGGAACTCTCTTCAAGGCCTTGCTTCTTGCTTTCCTTTTCTTTGCAATTGTGGCAGATGAGTCATCAGAAGCAGTGTTATAATCCTCAGATTCAGAACTTTGTGCATCATACAAGGCATCAATCTTTTTCATCAGATCTTCTTTCAGTTTAACAGCAGCTGATGGGGCAACAGATACAGAAGCAGGAGGAGAAACAGAAGCAGCAGATGAAACAGCAGATACTAGAGCAGCAGTAGAAACAACAGTGATGATTTCAGGAATGTTGGCAGCAGCAGCTTCAGAATCAACAACTTCTACAGCAGGCTCAAAATCAACAGCCTCTGTCATCAAAACATCCTGGGATAAGGGCTCATCAGAAACAATTTCTTCAGCAACAGATATAACTTCAGAGGTAGACACAGCATTGTCTTCAGCAGCAGCAGCAGCAGCAGCAGTAACATCAGAAGCAACAGTCACTGACAGAAGAAAATCAGAATGATTTTGGGGTCACAGCAAGAGAAGGGCACTAGAGCCTTAGACAGATCTTCTGAGGGCTGGGCAGCAAGAACCTCTGGGGGCTGGACAGCATATGGCTCTGGGAGGCAGCTGAAGTAAGCAGTATCAAAAGTAGATAGCAAGGACCTTAGGTCTATTGCTAGTACTGGTGTAGCAGCAGCAGCAGAAACAGACACAGCAGCAGTAGTAGCAGAAACAACAGCAGGGGCAGCAACAGCAGCAACAGCTTCATAGGGCATCTCCCCCTGCCTGGATGCAGATACCTGTGCATCAAGGCACACTGCTGGGGGTGCTGCTAGAGGAGGAAGGAAGGAGGAAAGCCTGGCAGAGAGAGCTGCCACTGATTGTTGTAGAGGAGCTAAAGAGGCCTCCATGAGAAGAGAGAGCCTAGGTGCAAGGAGCTCATACAACTGATCAGCAAGGGCTGGGAGATCTACATGCTCAATGAGAGGAGCAGAGGTAGAGGGTATTGGGATGGCTGAGGAAGCTGGAGGTGGAGGGCTGGATGGTGAAGGGATAGAGGGCTGAGGTGTGGGAATTGTGGAGATGGAGGACAAGGGTATAGAGATGGATGGAGTGAAGGATGGTTGGTCAAGGATATGGTGGAGGAGATCTTGGAAGGATGTTGAGGTGGAGGGGAAGTCTGGAGGAGAAGAGGGGGAATCATCCATGTAGGATTCATCCAGAAGTGTGAAGGATGGTATGGATGGGGATGAGGTGACATCTGGAGGTGGATATGAGAATAAGGGATGGAAGTGGACTGCTGGTGGAGAGGAGATGGTGGCTGGAGATGGAATAGATGTTGGAGAGGGGCTGGAGATGGTAATGGTGGAGGTTGCTGGAGTGGTGGATGGAGCTGGAGGTAGGGTTGAGCTTGGAGGAGGAGAAGCAGCAGCACTAACAGCAGGTAGGTCTTCTGCAGGGGCAGAGACCTGGGGTGGAGTGACTCTTAGAGTCCTAGTGCCTGAAGGGCCAGAAGAAGAGGGCCTGCTGGGCTTGGAGATTTGCCTGTCCCATTTCCCAAAAAGGGCACAGGTGAGTCTCTTGGAGGCATTGATGTGCACTCCAGAGGAGACTAGCAGAGAAGGGCACTTGGCCTGAAGGAAGACTCCCAGTATTCTTCCATAATTCACAAAAGTCTTGTTTATCTTTTTCTTCAACAGATCAAAAAATACTTCTCCCCAGTTCAAGCTTTTTCTATCTACCAGAGCTCCCATGAGGCAGAGCTGATATCTGGAGATGGTGTCATGAGCAGAATGCTTGGCCAAGAGAACCTTGCCTACTACATCAGCCATAAACCTGTATTCCACAGACAGGTTCCTCTTAAACAGCTTGCTAGGGTTCCCCTCAGGATGACCCATCCTGGCAAGAATATCAGAGAACTCATCTCCAGAGAGTTCAGCAGAATCTTCACCATTCCTTAAACCAAAAACCTCTGTGAGTACTGTTGGGGTCAGAGGTACCTGGGTGCCACCAATAGAACCAACTATGGTATTGTTGTCAAGGTTGTGGGCAGTATATACCCATTCTTTAATCTCATCAGATGCAAGTTTGATTCTGGTTGTCATCAGGGCAGACAGTTGCTGATCTTTGAATAAGGTGAGAATATCCTGGAAGATTTGATCGGTTGTGTTGAAGGAGTCGAGATCGATGTCAAAGCCTGCATCAAATTTCATTGCAGAGAGTACAGCAACTGAAACGGCCATGGTACCTGCAAAAATCAACAGACAAAACGACCAAGGTAGAACTGTTTGGAGGGAAGAAAAGTTTGCAGAGAAATTGAAAGCGCAAGAGAGAACGACGGCGAAAAAAGAGTTTTATATTAGGGTTCGACGCAGAAAAGGAAAGATCGTTGAACTCAGTTCGACGATCGAGGCTTCTAAAGGAATCTGAAGAGACTCCAAAATCGTCGATCTCCGTTCGACGATCTGGAAAGGCGTCGAGCTCCGTTCGACGATCGTTCAGTGAACAAAATCGTCGAGCGCCGTTCGACGATCGTTGACCGAAGGAGACAGTTCATGCTGTCTGAGGGGCGCTGAACTCAGTTCGACGATTCTGGAAATCGTCGAACTCCGTTCGACGATCTTGTGGGGAAATCGTCGAGCGCAGTTCAGAGATCAGAGAAATCCTAGACACTAAGGAAAATCAGAATTTTGCCTAGTCTTGGTCCATTTTTAGCTTTCAAAATCTTGAGTATTATTTGAGACTTCCTCCATCTATCATTCCTAACTGATTTAGGAAGAAGGTGTGTTTCTTTTCATCCAAGGGCTTGGTGAAAATATCTCCCCTTTGTAAATCAGTTGGGATATACTGCAATTCAATTTTATTCTTCTCAACATTATCCCTTAAGAAATGATGCCTAATCTCTATATGTTTTGTCCTACTATGGAGGACTGGATTTTGAGCTATGGAGATAGCACTTGTATTGTCACAAAAGATTTTTGACTTTTCTAAGTTGTAACCATAGTCTAGGAGTTGGTTTTGAATCCACAGTATTTGTGAACAACAACTGCCTGCAGCCATATATTCAGCTTCAGCAGTTGAAGTTGACACAGATGTTTGTTTCTTGCAAAACCAAGAGACAAGTCTATCACCAAGGAACTGACAAGTTCCACTGGTGCTTTTCCTGTCAATTCTGCATCCAGCATAATCAGCATCAGAGAATCCAGTTAACTCAAATGCTGAATCTTTTGGATACCAGAGACCTAGATTTGGACAACTTTTAACATACCTAAGAATCTTTTTACTAATGTGAGGTGTGACTCTCTAGGGCTAACTTGGAATCTAGCACATATACATGTAGCAAACATTATATCTGGTCTACTAGCTGTAAGATACAGTAAAGAGCCAATCATTGCTCTATATGTTGTCTGATCAACAGGTTTCCCATGTTCATCAGCATCCAGTACAGCATTGGTAGGCATGGGTGTTTTCATACAAGATGCCTCAGACATGCCAAATTTCTTAACCAGCTCATGAGCATATTTGGTTTGAGAAATAAAGATGCCTTCAGCATGTTGTTTGACTTGCAATCCTAGGAAGAAGGATAGCTCACCCATGCTACTCATCTCAAATTTAGAATGCATTAGATTAGAAAACCTTCTGCACAATTTTGAGTCAGTAGACCAAAGATGATATCGTCTACATAAATTTGTACTAGTAGGGTATGGGACTTATGGGTTCTAATAAAAAGAGTTTGGTCTACTCTACCCCTTATAAAACCATTTTCCAAGAGAAAGCATGCTAGGGTCTCATACCATGCTCTAGGAGCTTGCTTGAGACCATATAATGCTTTATTTAATCTAAAAACAAAATCAGGATGAGTTGGAGAGATAAAACCTGGAGGTTGTCTGACATAGACTTCCTCTTTGATGTCTCCATTTAAGAAGGCACTCTTGACATCCATCTGATAAACCTTGAAGCCTTTGTGAGCTGCATAAGCTAGAAAGATTCTGATGGCTTCCAATCTTGCAACAGGTGCAAAAGTCTGGTCGTAGTCAATTCCTTCTTCTTGAGAATATCCTTGGGCAACTAGCCTTGCCTTGTTCCTTATTATTACTCCTTGATCATCCAGTTTGTTTCTGAATACCCATTTTGTTCCAACAATGGAATGATCCTTAGGCTTGGGCACTAGTTCCCATACTTTGTTCCTCTCAAATTGATGCAACTCCTCTTGCATGGCAATGATCCAGTGTGGATCTTGCTCTGCATCTTGAATGGACTGAGGTTCAATTTGAGAAAGAAAGCAGGTGTGCAACAGGTTTTGGTTGACCTGATTTCTGGTTTGCACACCAGCTGAGATTTCTCCAATTATTTGGGAAATTGGATGGTCTCTTGATGTTACTAAATCAACAGGGGGTGTTGATTGTTCACCATCCTGTGTTGTTGTTTCCTCTTGTGGTTCAACAACTGGCTCTTCAGGTTGTGCTTCAATATGTTGAGCATTGCTTTCATCTTCACTGCTTTCATCTTCTTGAGCAACCTGTAGCTTGTTCATATCTTCAACTAGAGAGTGTTCCTGCAAAGGTTCTATGGTAGAAGAAATCTTCTCCTTGAAAGACATGTTAGTTTCATCAAAAGAAATATGAACAGATTCCTCAATTTTCAGTGATGATTTATTATAACCCTATAGGCCTTGCTAATCATGGAGTATCCCAGAAACACTCCTTCATCAGCTTTGGCTTGAAATTTTGCTAGGTGTTTCTTATCATTATTGTGAATATAACAAATGCAACCAAAAATTTTGAAATAGTCAACTTTAGGTTTCTTCCCTTTGAGTAATTCATAGGGAGTCTTTCCCTTCAGTTTATGTATCAGACTCCTGTTCAGCACATAGTTGGAGGTGTTCACTGCCTCTGCCCAAAAGGATAGAGGTAGATGAGCATCTGACAACAATGTAGTGGCAGATTCAATAAGGGTTCTATTTTTCCTTTCAGCTACCCCATTTTGTTGAGGAGTTCTAGGAGCTGAGAAAGTATGCCTGATCCCTTCACTCTGACAGAACTCCTGCATAAGAAGAGAATCAAACTCTGTCCCATGATCACTTCTGATCAGGGCAATGTGAGTATTGAACTCAATCTTTACACATTTGAGAAACTCTGTCAGACATTTAAAGTTATCAGACTTCTTCCTTAGAAAGAACACCCAAGTGAATCTAGAGAAGTCATCTACAATCACTAAAGTGTAGGATTTCCCTCCTAGGCTTTGTACTGTGATGGCTCCAAATAGATCCATGTGTAACAGATACAGTATCCTAGGTGAATCACTCTTATTGAGTGACTTAAAACTGTTTTTAGTTTGCTTGCCTAATTGACAAGCCTTGCAGAGTCCTTCCTTCTTGTAGGGGCCAGAAGGTAGTCCTCTAACAAGGTTGTCCTTGGATAGCCTAGCAATAGTTCTAAGGTTTAGGTGTCCTAGTCTCTTATGCCATAAAACATTTGGTCTACAAGACTGAGTTGAATAAGCAGATATCTATAGTAGTTGAAAGAAAATCTACTAGGTAGATGTTACCTTTCCTTTTATCTGTCAACACAGTTGTGTTGTCCTCTGACTTGATTTTGCATAAGGTTTTGCTGAAGGTCACCTGGTAGCCTTCATCACATAGCTGACTGATGCTGATTAGGTTGTGCTTCAGTCCTTCCACATATGCTACCTTCTTGAAGGTTACAGAACCAATCTGGACTTCTCCATATCCTTTAGTTTGTCCAAAGTTGGAGTCACCAAAGATAACTTTGGGTCCAAGCTTGGCTCTAAAGGAATTGAGGTTGTCCTTGTTCCCTGTCATGTGCTTTGAGCATCCACTATCCAAATACCATTGCTGGTTAGATGTTGGATAGGTCTTCACCTGCACATAAAACAATTTACTTGTTTTTGACCCAGTTTACCTTGGGTCTAGGTTGATAACCTTTAAATTCAGAAATGAAAGACATCCCTGGCTGACTCTTATATCCTTCAGGATGATATCTCCTTGGAGGTAAAATCCATTCAGTATAAGGGTTAAATGTTTGGGATGAAGAACCCTCAGATTCAATTTTGACTTGCCATTGAAAAAATTTCCAGAGCTCTGACCTCTGTTCGACGATCTTGGAGCTGAGTTCGACGATCTTGGGTCAGATCGTCGAGCTCCGTTCGACGGTCGACTATGGCTGAGGTCAGGTATATGGGATCGTCGACCAGCGTTCGACGATCTTGGCTTAGATCGTCGATCAGCGTTCGACGATTTGTCCTGAGATCGTCGAGCTGCGTTCGGCGATCGTCGATCTTCATTCGGCGATCGTCGATCTCCGTTCGACGATTTGTACTGGACTTTGTTTTCTGAGGCAGATCAGAATTTTTCCTGGCAACCTCTACAACTCCCTTTCCCTTGTCAGAAATGAACTTGATAGGGGTTGTTAGAACAATAGGTTGGCTGGATGAGGCACCCAAGCCCAGTGTACTGTTGAATCTTGAGTTCACTGTGCTTGTGATGTCCATCAGCTTGATGCTTCTCCCATTGAGAGATTCTTCAAGCTTCTTGGCCTCAGAGAGTTCACTCTTCAGTGAAGCTATCTGTTCCCTATGGTTCTCCAACTCCTGAGAGAGCTTGAGGTTTTCTGATTTTAAACCACTTTGTTCAGATAATTGATTTCTGAGAGAGATGATCTCTTTCTCAGACTTTAGCAGGTCTAAACATAGTGCTTTAAATTCAAGTTTAAAATCTTCTGAAGTGAAAATCAAAAGAGCTGATTACCTGATCTTCTTCAGGTTGAGTCTCTGAGTCTGACTCTGACTCCTCTTCCTCTGAGTTGTGTTGTGAGGCATTGATTGCCATCATGCAGAACTCCTTTTCCTCTGCATCATCCTCATCATCACTTGAGCTGGAAGAGGCCTCTGACTCCTCTTCAGTCTCACTCCAGGATTCAGCAACAAATCCTTTCCTTGTGTGCTTATTTTGCTGGAGGAAGGTTTGCTATTTCCATTCCTTTTGGAGTCCTTCTCCTTTCTTCTTTCTTTTCTGTCCCTTCTGTCCTTGTTCTTGTTTTCTGGACAGTCAGGAACCATATGCCCTGGTTTCCTGCAACCAAAGCAAATAATGTCTTTGCTATTGCCAATGGACTTGTTTCATACCTTGGCTTGTCCTGCTCCTTGTATGATCTTCTTCTGAAGTCCTTTCTGGCCATCTTATAGAATCTTTTGGCTAACAGGCTGAGAAGTTCATCATTGCCTGTCCTTTTTCTTCAGGCAGATCCTCAGTTGCCTTAAATGCTATAGTCTTCTCTTTCTTGTGGCTGGAGAAGCAGCCTTCTGTTCTTCTTCTCTGTTCTTGATGAGTAGCTCATAAGATTTGAGCTTACCCAACAAGGCTTCAGTGGTGATCTCATTCAGGCTTCTGGCATCTTTAATTGGCCAGATTCTTGAATCCCAAGTGCTGGGGAAGCACATTAGGATCTTGTCATTAAGTTCTGTCAGTGAGATCTCTTTGTCTAATGTCCTCAGTTCACTGACAATTAGACTCAGTCTGTTGTACATTTCTCCCACTGACTCTGTTTCTCCCTTCTTGAAGTTCTCATATTGGGAGATGAGATGAGATCTTCTGTCCTTTCTCTCATCAGCTGAGCCTGAAACTATTTCTGAGAGCTTGTCCCAGATCTCCTTGGCTGAATTGCATTCAGCTTACTTTTGAAAAATGTCATCTGACATTGTGTGAGCTAGAATGTTCATTGCCTTGGCATCAGCTACTTTCCACTTTTTAATGTCAGCATCTGTTCCTGATGGAGGTGGAAAAGCATTTGTGCTTGTACTTTCTGGAGGTCTTGGACACACTGTCAAAACAGAATTAAAAATGTCTCGTCAATAGAATTCATGTAGAGTTTAATCCTTGCTTTCCAAAGTGCAAACTTTGACAGATTGCACACTGGAGGTCTGGTGCTAGCATAATCTTTGTTTTGGGCCATGATTTGTGCAAACTAAATCTAATACTAGAAAGCAAAAGAAGGATCTAGTTTGGGATCTTTGGGGTTCAGGTGTTAGCCTGTACAACCAAACAGATATGGTATGTTTAACCAACCTCGCTTTGATACCAATTGAAAGGGGAAACTAGATCTGATATACTCTAAAGGGGGGTGAATAGAGTATATGGTGCTTTTTAAAATACAAAGAAAAACTTTTGCAAAGCTTTACAACAATTGTTGTAATGAGTGTAAGCAGGGAAGCAGAAAAATAAAACTAAGCTATGCAGAAACTAAGCACAAGAAAATCTAGGCCAGAAACAAAAAGAAAACATGCAGAACCAGATGACACAAGGAAATATAGTGGTTCCCCAACTTGGGTACATCCACTCTTCTACCACCCTAGGTAGGAATCCACTGCAGGATGAGTTGATCAGGTGTCCTGGGCACCAATGAGCTTTTGATAAGGTGCTCAAAAACCAAATCAGATTTTTTGATCAGGTGTCTTGCCACCAATGAGCTTTTGACAAGGTGCTCAAAAACCAGATTCAAACTTTTGAAGGGAGTTTGAAAAACCCTTTACAGAATGGGGGTGAGAGAGTGATGGCAGTCTTCTCTTTCTCAGCAACTGAGAAGACTATGTGGATTCAGTGATTTTGTCAAAGCTCCCCCTGAGTCCTTGAATCTTCAGGAAGATGAGCTTTGCTGAGGGTGATAGGCCTTCAAAGATAGATCTCCAGCAAAAGATGATTTCAGCAAGCTGAAATGTTGAGTGTCTGGAGTCTTGAGATGATGTTGGCCTTGAACACTTGAGAGCTGAAGAGATCTGAAGATTTTGAAAGCTTGATCTCTTTGATGAGTGTTCTTCTGAATTCTTGTTGACAGAATATTTTTCAGAGTCTCTGTGTATTTTGTTTGTGTCCTGTTCTTGTCAATCTCTCTCTTTCTTGTCTATCTTCTTGTGATTCAAAAACATTCTCTCTTTTATTCTCTGAGTCTGAATAGAAAATTGCTCTGTCAAAGATAGCCGTTGGTCTGCATTGATTACAGCCTTAATTGCATAATATGTTCTGAAGGAAAGTCCACTGAATTGTTCCTTGAAAAATCCCTTGAAACTTGCTCCAGAAGTAAATGAAAACGGCTGGCAGATCTTCTGAATTAAATGCAGAATAACTTCTATCTGATTTGAATTTGAATTCTGAAGATAACTGAAATCGTCGAACTGAGCTCTGCTATCGTCGAGCTGAGCTCAGCGAACTGAAAATGCAAGCAGCAAAGAAATCGTCGATCTGAGCTCAAAGATCGTCGAACTGAGCTCAGAGATAAGGATCCAGTGCAGAGTCAAAATCGTCGACCTGAGCTCAGCGATCGTCGAATGGATTCGACGATATTGAGAAGTTGAGCTCAGCGATCGTCGACCAGAGCTCGACGATATTATGAGGTTGAGCTCAGCGATCGTCGAATGGAGCTCGACGATCTGTCAAAGTTGAGCTAGACGATCGTCGACCGGAGTTCGACGAAACGTCGTGCTGAGCTCGACGATTTGGACTTAGTCTCCAGAAAAACTTGGGTCTTCAGGGCAGCTTCCAAACCTAGACTCCTGACCCTTAGACTCAATTCTAATTGACCTATTATCTATACAGAAGGTCAAAGCATAATTCCTAGAGACATAGTGATCCTGACCCAAATTAGTAATAGGGTGTT